>OMKL01146999.1:0-10215 GCA_900302295.1 Parasudis fraserbrunneri | reverse complement strand
AACATCGCTCGAATAACGCCGGGGCGAGTTCGTAGTAGTGGCACAGCCTGGCGCTGACTGTGAGTCAGCGTCTCCCTCTTGTAGCGACCAGTAGATTGGTTTCAGGTGCGCTGATTGCAGATGAGGACCTGGTGCGTAATTGCGCTCCCCGAGCGCGCGCTGGACTGGAGGACAGCTGAGCGGGGGGCGTGCCTCCCACTTGGGCCACAACAATACCTTCATATTTGGTATATCTCCCAGCCCTATGCACACTGTGCAGACTTCAGACCAGGGTGGACACTTTATAACATGGAGGGTCCGAGGTCAAAACATAGATGGTGGGCTCATTATTTAAGGTGACTTTTTCTGACCTCTCTGTTTGCTACTGTTACAAGCCTGCTACCTACCGGTATGCAGAAAACACAGTCAACTTCCACTGCAACTACTCAGTTCCCCTTTGTGGTGCTTTAGAAACAAGGATTTGCATGCAGTACACGTTTGCATAACATTGCCAATGTACGTTGCTACGTTGGGGTCCTGAGATGGCAAGCGAAAGCTCTGTGTTGATGTTGTGTGGAAGTGTGATTGACATTGCGTAGCAGCATGAGCTGTATGCACACAGCAGAATGAGTTGTGACTGGTCTACTTTTGTGGGGACAGACAGACAGACATACAGACCCTGTTCTAGATGGCTGGCCCCTTCGGCGCCACGCCGTAAAAAGATGTCATATCACATTGTAATTTGTACTGAAAAACCAATACTGTCAAATACCGTCAAAACTAAGAAAAATGTTGTGATATGATATTTTGGGCATATCGCCCAGCCCTGCTCTGCCGTTTTGATGGAGGCCAACCCTCCTCTTTGTGATGCTGTCCTGCCTTTGGCACACTCTGTTTGGCAGTTTGACAGGGTTGCTTTATTCTTAGAAAATGTAGGATCACAGACAATTGAGTGCCAGAGAAATCCTGGCTTTGAGGAGATAATCATGTTTCCAATATTTCAGATGACTTTTTAATCCCAAGTTTAAAGGAGATGACTGACTGGTTCATGCTGTACAGGTTTTGTTCTTTTATGAATCCTAGCGATTCCTCTCCGATTCATGAGCATAGCATCCAGGTCAACAACAAACAAATGCACTTTCACACAGACACACACATGAGACAGATAACCATGTTTTCACACACACACATGCACACACAGGAGAGGATGGTTGAGGTTGCAGGTCTGCGAGTGTTAGACTCCGGAGTGCCCACGCAGGTTTTGGTGGGTTTGTGAGAGAGCCAGAAGACACACGGCTTTTCCAGCACTTAAACTCCAGTGAGAGGAACCAAATATCTGCTCTGCCATCATGTTCACGCCTGAGATTCTAACACCCACATACAGTTGACTTGTCATACACTTTACCTTACCCAGCCTACCTACTGTCTTTCCTAGCAATGTTATTTTACATTCTCAGTTGTGTTTTTCTTGTTTTGCCTGGTGGGCTTTACAGGAATACTTATTTTGAGTTTTAGCTGAGTTTACTTTTATTTCACCAGAAACTTCTACATCTGTCCTACAGCTTCCATAAAATGGGTTGATAACCCCGTTAGCATTTCTCATTGACACCATAACATACAGCGAGCTTCAAGCTTGTGGCGAGTACAAGCACTAAAGAAATGAAAATGGGTTCTATGAATACCCAAGAGTCTCCCCTTCACAGATATGCCCATGTTATGGTAATCCCAAGCAGTTTTGGGGCAAAACCATGCAGTTTTCTGCATGTACTACAAATGTGTTATTTTTTTTTATTTTTTATTGTGTATTTTGCATGTTTCTGCATACTGTGGTCCCTAAACAGTCTTGGAATTGCATGAATTGGGTATGACTAGAAAGCTGAGACTCTTGTGGATCCAATGAGCCCAACTGTATTTATGTGTGATGATGACAGTCCCCATAGTAGCCATTTAAACGTAGTGAGACCTTTTTTTTTATTTTTTGTTTTTTTAAACTTGACTCCACTGTATGAAATGACCTATTGTGTCCTCTAGGATAATCACTGCCCCATGAAACTTTACAACCACAACCTAGAGACCGGGGCCATTCAGAGGATGTATGGCTTTCCTAGATATATTGAAAATAGGGGGGGGGGGGTTCTGAGCCCCAATTCCAGTGCTCACCATCCAATCACCAATAAATGCAAATCTCAAAACGTCAAAGGTTTTTGATACCAAATCACAGCATGTATTTTTCTAAGGTATTCTGCGAGGTCTTGGTGGCTTAATGGGGTATTTTGGAAGGATCTTTGACCATGTTCCTCAATTCTCGAGTTGTAAAAAATGATTAAATGTTTGTGCAAATTTGTGTAACAAATTATATCAACCCAAAAATTGATGCAACAACTTATGAGACATAATTGAGCATGACAATGGCTATCATTAGGCATAGATAGAAATAATGTTCCAAGCCTCTATACAGGCAAAATTCAGAACATAATGTTTATTGCATATTAATAGACAAAATATTGACGTACAGTGTTGAGCTGCACCTCAAATGATTCCTTAGGGTCCCAGCTTTCCAATGGTGTATAGCACTTGTATGTTAATTGTTAAGTGAACCTGGCTCCAAAAAGCACAGCTAACTGATTAATCAAAGCTAATTTACTGCTTATGTCCCCATTGTGACATCATCAAGGGAAATTATTCTGAACAGCTTGTTTAGGCTTGTTAATACGAAGACTTCAAAACCCTGCCTAAATGCTATGGAGTACCGTATTTATGTAATTTTCCCCCAGCACCTAAATTATATTTCAGCCTGCCAAATCCATACAAAGACTAGGCAAAATCCATTTTCCATAATATTGTCTTAGAATTGTACCACCTCAGCACCCCTACTTCCCACTGTATTTTCCATGAGTCACTCATATTTAGTAAAAGCTGCTTCCTTTGTTTTACTATATTTTATACCTGTGTTTTCACTATCATGCCATGAATAACTTTTAGATTATGGCTTATTGTTTGGATGAACCTGAGTAATGAGTGAGAACACTTGTCAGGTCAATTTCGGGCAAAACCTGAAAGAACATTGTGCTCCTCTGCTCAATTTGTTTGACAGTGAGAGTGATTTCAACGCAATAAGAAACTGAACTGAAAAATAATCATTTAAAAATGGGTCATATTTGTTACTTATCTTGTGCAAGTGTTGGATTCTAGTCCAATTTGCATCTAGGTGTTGTCACCGACATTATTTCTTAAGTGATTATTGTTGCTTTCAAAATGCATTAAAATGCATAGATTTATACTAAAGTACACATACACATCATGATCTTCTAGCAACGACAATGTCATTTTCCAAAGAATTGATTGGTCAATAGGCAGTGCCTTCTAAATTTTGACCTCATATCTTCGAACATAACCTGCTCCGGAGCAGGTTAGGTGTGCAGCACAAATTACCATGGCGATGTAGTGTAAGAAGTGAACCAATGTCGTAACCCTGACAACCCAGGGTTAAACCTGAAGTTACCTCGCTAACCCCAAATCCTGCTTCGAGCCTTTTACTCCAGTGTTTACAAATATTACAGATGTAAACAGACCTTTTACAGGCACAAAATACAGTTATACAAAATTACAAGTACAATTAAAAACCATATTTAAGTGTTGTGTTAGTCACTGTTTCAAGAGCTCAGTCATCCAATTAGAGAATTAATCCACTCTCATTTCTTTTTTTTGTTGGTGGGGCTATCTATTTGTTTACATGTGGATCGCTGATTGGGCCTTTAAATTTGGTGGTACCAGAGATGTGTTTTTCAGGAAATAACTCGTTCAGCATGGATGAATAAAAGACTGATCGACTAGCCAAGTCTCGGCTGACTAAGACCACGCCGACCCACTCATTGACTAAGAGAGGGCAGCACCAGTGGCTGTAGCCCCTTGGTTCTGATGAGGAATGCTCAAAGACATTCCATGGAAACTAGGAGAGATATAGAAACTTTTAACTCCAATGTGTCACGTTTTTGGTGAAAGAAAAATTAAAAATGTCAGTGTCACTTTAAATTGCACTCTCCAGTGGTTAACCAGTTCTAAAAACACCTCTTTGGACTTTTGTTTTCTGTAGACATGCTCATTTCTCATCTTGCCACTCTTGTGCATTGAGACCCCTAATCCTTCCAGGCTTTGAACTGTTCTATGCTCTTCTGGTGTCTCTCATGGCTTCAGACATTTCTGCTCTACAACCTTCTCCAGCAGAGGATTGCAGCCTTCTGTCATGTTTCTATATTTGGACCAGGTTAGAATGTATTCTATACTGGGATCTCAATGAGCCATGTGCACCTCTTTATAGAGACCTGCTTGACAGATGCTTAACAGAGGTTGTATTTAAAAGCAGGAGCAATATTTTTTTTTTGTGGCAAATTCAATACACTGCAGTGACCTGACAGTGTAATGGATGATCTCACCATTGAATGTGTTTTCAGACAATTAGTTGAGAATTGGCCATCTGCGAGGTGTTGATTGTATGTGTGTGTGTGTGTGTGTGTGTGTTCACATGTATAGAGTTCTGACCTTGAACATAAGGCAGTTTTTCTTTTCTTTTTCTTTTTCTTTCTTTATTCCTTTGTGCAGCCGCACTGTCGTGTGTGTATGCTGAATGCTCACTTGTAGGCTTGAGATCTTTATCGCTCGCTGGCTTTGTTGAACACATAACCTTCACATCACTGAGATCATTATGCTCTGAGTGGACTTTAACAACCCAAAGCCTCAGCCAGTCACCAGCAGTAATGAAATTGCATTACCCCCCTCTAATGAAGTTGTCCTCCAATAAATGTCATTGTGTGGTTCACTGGAGTTAACACTCTCCCATTCCTTCCTTCTCACTATGATAACTTTGTCATGCTCACTTGCTCAAAATAGCTCCAGCACAATGATATGTTGCTCCAGTTATCACTGTTATTAATCACAAATGTTTCAGTCTACCAGACTATCATCAACATTTTAAACAGAGGGGGTACAAAAGCCTCCAATTAAAATGTGTATAATACAAGCACTTATATATGACCTATTGTGTGGCAGTCATTTTGTCTTAAAGCATTACAGTACATGTGCTATGTCTGAAAACCCCCAAAGTACGGTCTCTTCAGTACGGAGGTTCAGTAGTCTTCATTTTATGATGGTTGTGTAGAACCAAAGTACCCCTTTAGTACCCTTCAAATCACCAGATGTCTAGTCTTCTGGGTTTTATATTAACTATTCTATTAACTAGAACAATTATGGAAGCTGTCAATTTAAACCCCCGTGCAGACAATGCGCCTTTCAAGTGCAAGAAGATTAATTAGTTTACTTTTGTCTGTTCATCACAAATGATGTAATGCCCAAGCAAGTTAGATGCAGCATGATGCTGCTGCTGACACTAATAGCATGAAATTTGATTTTTTTTTTCTCATGACATGGGGCGAGACAAGAATTTAACTTCCCCACTGCACAGTAGGAGCTGATTTTTTTTACCTACTGGGTGAACCTACTGAACAATAGGTTCTAAAAGCATAGAGTGTGGGCAGTATGGTTAGTAGCTTCTGTCTGAATGTAGGTACAGTGGACTTTTCAGACATGGCAAGGGTTTCCCCCAGAAAAGTAGTTAGCGTAGGTGCTAAGTGCCTCAGAGGGAGGGGCCGAGCAGTGGTGCGGTGTGTGCCTATAGCTGATCTGGTGTTAACCTTAAAGCTCTTGTGCTTTGAGACATAGCTGATAGCTGTACCATGGTATGACATTGCGGTGTGTTCAAGGAGGTACGTTACAATGCAAACTTGCCTTAACAACAGATTTTGACAAGAGCAGGTTTGGCTGCGCACCAGTGGTTGGAGTCTGAGGTTTTATTGAATAAATATGTATTACTTTGTCTGATGTACTTTTGATGACAAACACAAAGGTGTCTGACTGTAGGAGATTTTGGAATGCTGGTTATTTTGGCCTTCCTTAAAGGATTATTTAATGCTGGGTTTAAAGTGGTGTAACCATTTGTAGTTTTCATGAAATACACTATGTGGACATGACAATCCCTTATTGATTTTACCAATTATATCCACTTAAATCATGGAGGGAGGATGTAGATAGTGGGGAGAAGTTAAAGATAGATTTTTGAGATTTTTGAGACATGGATTTTGAAAAAGGACTTAACCCAAGACTGGGAATAGTCCTGATGTTTTGTACACTGAGAGTGTGGCTTCAAATTAACATCAGGCATCAGAAAACCCGTTGTCTTCACTGATCACACAGGGGGAAGCCATGCTGTCTGGTATGGAATTTTGGCTTCTTTGCAAACAGCAAGGAAACTAAACATTTCCCTGGAAAACAGAAGGAAATAGCATGTTTATGAAAGAACACAGCTTTACAGGGATATTCCACCTTAGTAGAACATGTCAAGTTTCAGCAGTCTAAACCTCGATGTAAGTGCATCTACAAGTAAGCTAGCAACCACTGCTGTCCCTGTTGTCTGCTGTCGACACCACCATTCCTACTAGGTGTCAAACAACAGTGACAACACTAACTTACTTGTAGATTATCTTAGATAGAGGTAAGAATGCACCATTTTGACAAGTTATACTAAAGTGAAATATCACTTTTAAGCAATGTTCTGCTAATGCCCGAATTATGCAAATGAATAGTCTGACTGAGTAGGACATCACATGAACCTACAGGGTAGGACTGTGTGCCAGTGGTTATAAGTAATGAAGGGTGCTAGTGAATGATGTGTTGTTGTCTAGTTGTTTGTCATGCTGGTGTGACACTACTATGTGGAGGCACATAGCACAGACACATTAATCATGAGTATCTTAATAATGAGTCAGAGGATCGTGGTGTGTGCATGATTGATGCAGAAATCTGGAGAACCAATCAAATGGAGAACCAGCACAATAGCGTACCAAGCTTTGGGCAGATTGGTAGAAGCTTATTAACATGCATACCGTGCAGGATGTACATGGACTGGACCCTTCACAGTCACAATGTGCCCCTCCGCCTCTCCTCCACCCACACCTCTCTCTGTTAAAAAAGGATATTGACTAAAAGCTTCAGAATGAGTAACAGTCTCAGAGCCGGACACCTGAGGTCAAGTGGAAAAGTAAGTGTCAGAGGAAAGTCATAAATAAAGTTGTGTAGTTTGAAGCTAATCGGGGACATAGAGCTGTCACCTCACCGTGGCTCTCAATCAGGTGGGGGATATTGATTCAGCCAGGGCCCCCAGCTGGGAGGCGGCATGCCAGGAAAGGAGGAGTGGAATTGGCTCGTCGGCAGAGTGCAGACAGGGCCTTGGCTATTATCTCATATCATCTCTATCAGACAAAGAGAAAAGAGAGGAGGAGGGGAGTCAGGGACAGTTAGGGACTCCAGTTTGGATAACACGATCCCCTACTGCGATTTTCAGTGTGTTACGGCACACACACAGAAAATGTGCAAGCATTGCACACCCACACATTTTTTTCCTGTTTTGGAAAAGGCTGACATTGCTTCTGCAAAGTCAACAACAGATGTACTTTCCAATATCTCTGGAAAAGTTCAGCGATCCAATAAAGCAACTTATCTAACTTCAAATAGAGTAGGTCTTTCTATTTTCCCGAGCCTAAGTCAACCTGACCTTCACTAGAGTATCTTTCTTGTGTGTCTCTCCAAGTGTGACTTGTCCTAATCTAGGGGTGTCAGGGCAGTAACACTGTGTATAAGTGTGTGGAAAATCACTCTGCTGGACTGGTCTCTTAATCCTCTGCTTATAATTGAAATTCCTCAGCAGCCAAATCGTCCCAGTGAAACCCTAAAAAGGATTAGATAAATGCATGCCTGCTTCAGTACACTAAGAACATGACAACTTCTCAGCTTAACACAATTTATGCTGCACCAAGGAATCAAGCATGACTAATGTACAATACACCAGAAAGTGGCATCCGGGTACTTTGGGTGGAAAACACAGACACCATCCCTATAGATCGCTATTGTATTTGGCCCGTATATAAAAACAGGCGACAGGGCGCTTACATGGTTTGAAAAGATTTGTTTTGTTAGTGCATCAAGTTAAGTGAAGCAATTGCTTCCCAACATTGGCCGCCGTTGTGAAAAGTTCCCTTCCTGGACATTTAATATCAGGCTGATGACACTAATAGGTAATTACTATTTCTGGGACTTGACAGTCTTCTGCATGATGCGCATGTGTTTGTTTTGTCCTAAAGTTGTAGATTGTGAACAGCGCCTGCAGGCTGTTTGTTCTCCAAGTTGTTTTCCCCCAAAAAGAGGCATGACGATCACCAGGCAGGCGAGAGAGAGAGCGGGAAGCTGATCGACAGAGACGATCGAGGTATCGGGAGATTCAAATGATCTGCCCACTGTAGTGAAGGTACAGCCATGTGTCATTATGACATACAGCTCTACCAAATAAGAACCTTCAACTGCCAATGTTTCTGAGCAGAGATTGCTTTGGCCAGCCACATAGACAGAATGAATCAGTTATGCCTCGGCTTGGTAAATGTGTTTAATCTTGCTTTGTGTTGGATGTTCCCTTTAAGAAGCAACACAGGAATAAGCACATGATGTCTGGTTCATGACCCTCCTCTCTCTGTCCTGCTTGTCCCTCTTCCCAGTGTACTTTATAATGAAGTGAAAAATACCATACAATAATATTAAACGCGCATTCTGCAACTAACTCTTTTTTTTTTAATACATCCTTACTCCATCGACACACACTCCCTGGTCACAAGAGACTGTATTGCATTTGCAGTTATAACAGGGTTGTTTGATAATGAGGGGTTGGTCACTGATGCTTGAGTAAACAACTGAAGCTCTGACTGGGACCAGCCTTCTAAACATTTCATTCACTTAAATAGAATCCTGGTCCCAGCGCTGCCATGGCGATATCCTGTGGGCGCTGAATTTCTGCATTGTTGTCAAGGAAACATTGTCAACATCTAGACCTTTAGTTTTCTAAAGACCTTAAAGGGATAGTTCCGATTTTTGGAACTCTAGCCCCTGTTTCTTACTTAGCAATGATGTTGTTGATTGGTAGAGTCCTTTCTCAGCACAATCCATGCTATTCCTCATACTACCTCCGGATAGTTAGCCTCAAACCAATACAAAACAAGTAAGAAATACGTCTAGGGTTCCATAAATCAGAACTATCCCTTTAAGTTATGATAGGAAAGATGGTAGTTGCCTAGCACCTACTGTGTCCACTATGACATTTCTTTCAGGTCGATTTTCAACAGAACGCAAGTGTAGTGTAAAACTGTTCCCAACCTGCACCTACGTTTTGGGAGTCTATTTTCAGAAGAAGGTCAGCTATCCAGTGTGTGCCCTGCAGCCAGCCAATGCCTGGGGAAGCACTTTCAAAAGCCTCATGGGCTTTCCTGCCACCTGTGCACACGATTAAAAAAATTCCCTACACAGAATTTATGTGTAGTTCTCTTTCTTCCAACATGGCTGTCTGTAACCATTGGTAACCACTTTTGAAATAATACTTCATTTATTTTCTCTCTCGCTCTTCCTCTCTCTCTCTCTCCCTCCTCTTATTCCTCATTCATTCCCTATGTCCCTTCTTATTACTAAACAACACTACTGATCTGCCTCACTCCCCCTTCTCTCTCTTTCTCTCTCTCTCGCTCCCTCTTTCTACTCTCATCCTATTTCACTCTTTTGCTCTCTTTGTTTCTCTCTCTATCTCTCTCGCTCGCTTTCTGTCTTTCACTCTTCCTGTCTCTGTCTCACCATCTCTCGCACACCCTCTCATTCGTTCTCTCTCTCATTCTCATTCTCTCTCTTTGTCTCTCTCTCTCTTCCTCTCTCTCTCTCTCTCTCTGCAGGTCTGATGGTGTCACTGTTTTTCTCAGAGTGCTAAGTCAGAGAAATCTATGCCCCAAGGGCTCAGCCCCAGATACACACACACACACACACACACACACACACACACACACACTTGTAACAGACACTTCTGTGTTTTCAGTGTGAAAGAGAGATGGTGTCCTACACTTATGTTGCAATGTGGCCAGTTGCTGTTGTTAGATTACTGTATGTGTGTGTGTGTGTGTGTGTGTCTGTGTCTGTACCTGTGTGTGTCCTTGTCCTTGTGTCTGCATGTCTGTGTGTGTGTGTGTGTGTGTGTATGTGTGTGTGTGTGTGTGTGTGTGTGTGTGTGTGTGTGTGTGTATGTACTTGCTGCAGAGTGTTCGAGCATAATACTTGCCCGTGAGTGAATGCATGCATGGCACAAAATCAATTCGGCCCGAT
>OMKL01146985.1:0-18010 GCA_900302295.1 Parasudis fraserbrunneri | reverse complement strand
GTTATTACCCAACAGTATCCACTCAGTGCATTTATCTTTGTGCATTTATCCATATAGTGTAATAAATGTCAAAAGGATGTCGTCTAGGTCAAAAAGGACTCTACATCCACCTGTCTCTCTGTGTGTGTGTGCGTCTGTGTGTGTGTGTGTGGGTGTGTGTGTGTGTGTTTGAAAATTACAGTCTGATTTTGCCTCCTTGCAGTATACTCTCATTGAATCTAAACTGCTATTGAATGGTAGCAAAACAAAGGCAATGGTGTTTGCTCCAAATGGGTCAACTGTCTCTCCCCCCCGCCCCCGCCTCTATTTCCACCCTTGACGGTTGTTCTATTGAGGTTATTGAAACGTACAAATACCTTGGCATCTGGCTGGACAAGAACCTACATTTTAAACATCATATTGATGCTTTAATCAAAAAACTTAAATTCACAGTTGCTTTTTTCCATAGGGTTAAATCATGCTTTTCTCCCGCCTCCCATAAACAGATGGTTATGGCCCTTTTTTGTCACAATTAGATTGTGGTGACATAGTTTATAGATTTGCTTGTCCTACTGCCTTAGCCAAACTTGATCCGCTTTACCATGCCGCTCTGAGATTTATTTCTAACTCATTGAATTGAATTGAATTGAAATACTTTATTATCCCGTGGGGAAATTCGGTGCACAGTTTGCTCACGTAGATCACGAATCACATAAATCACATAATCACTTAAGTCACATATATCACACACCATTAAGTAATACTCCAACAAGTGTTGAAGATAAAATAAAATTAGGACATCATATAGGACGCATCACTGTACACTTTACTCACTAATTGGTTGGACTTCATTCGCTACACACAGGTTGCAGCACTGGTATGTTTTCATATACAAGGCTGTTCTTGGCAAACTTCCATGGTACATCTGTTCCAAGCTTGAATGAATTCAAAACTCCCATAATCTCTCATCCAGCATCTGGATGCGTTTTAAAGTGCCGCCCGTGCGGACTGAGGCAAGTAAAAGAAGCATGACCTCTGGAATGACCTCCAGACACGTCTCAAATTGGCCTCTCCGATCACTGACAACTTGTGTGTGTATTGTGCTTTGTTATGTATGTATTGATGTAATTCGTGCTTGCCTTCTTGGCCAGATCACCCTTGAAAGAGAGACCTCGGTCTCAATGGGTTTTTATTTCTGGTTAAATAAAGGTTTGATGATTGTAGTTCCAACTTAACTGACTTAAAGTGGTGAAGTGTGGCAACCACTGGATGTTGTTTTACTTAACTGGTTTTCTTTGTTATTATGGTAGTAATTTTAAGTGGACTTACTAACGCTGATTATGTCAACAATTTCCACACAGTAAGTAAATTCAAATCACACTACTTTGGTTCTGTGAAAAATGCCATTTATTACCAATGAAACACAATATAGCACCATAGATAACCAACCTGGTCAGCGTTTACAATAATGGAGACCTATAAAGAATGATTTGTATCACCTTATCAATCAACATTTTCCATCTTCTCACATTGTTCTTCACAATGATTTACAATGTTCACAAAAGAGTAAATAAATAGAAAATGGGGCCCAATTCACTCTTACACAGTAAGCCACCTCAGTTGGCTACCTCTGACCTAAGGGTATAGCTGGTGATTTGCTAGAGGCTATTCTTCATATTGTCAACAAATCCTATGAAAAGACCAACCCAACAACAATGGAGCTCTATGGCACAAAGGAATAAGATATCAGGCTTTGGAGACATATAAGCAAAACTTGTTAATACGATAAATTAATTGTTGCTCATGGGATTTGTCGACAATAAAAAAAATATAGAAAATCGCCAGCCTTACCTTTCAACTCTACCATCAGCTGAACTGTCACAAATGTTTAACACCTCAAACCTTGAACTTGTCTGACTCTAAATGGTACACATAATATGATTAACACTTTTCTTAACATCTCTAGCTAATTTTTATTTCCCAGTTTCCAAATTAAAATGTTACAATGGTATTATTCTGAATAAAATTTAAGAATACAGGAAATACATCAAAATAAAATAAATAATAAAGTAAACAAATTCCTTTTTTCTCCCTGCCACTTCAGCAGTGTAAAAAAAATCATATGCCACGTAGGAAATACTTCAAAATAAAATAAATAAATAAATAAGAAAGTAAACAAATTCCCTTTTTTTCTCTCTGCCACTTCAGCAGTGTAAATAAAAACCCTACAGTGTACAGAGTTTTGTTAAATTGACAATACAAAATACAAACAGAGAAATTCCAGGAGTGCACCACATTTAGCTAGGAATGAACATTTTCAAAACAGCGCTACTTGTTTAAATCAACATCACAAACAGCAACAGTGCTCTCCGTGTCATCTGTGGGTTCTGCACCTTCCTTCTTTATGGCATATATTCCCATAATCGTCTGCTCCATAGTCTCCTGGTTGTCCTCAACATCCTCAAAAACAGAACAAATAAACCTTCAGCCAAAACATACACACACCAGAACACACACCTCTTTTGTTAAATTACATCTATCCAGCCCCCAGATTACCATCCCTCCAGATTACATTTAGTGTAGCTTTTCTAGTTTTGACATTATCTGCTGTTGGTATCTTGGTATCTGTTGTCAACCATGGATATGAAAAAGGCTTTACAAAAAGTTACATTTGAGAAACTAAACTGCACCATTCATAAATTATACCTTCAAACAACAGTCTACAAACTGCTGTTAATATTAGTGAGAAGGGATTTTTACTATGCAAGCATGGTCGTTATCTTTCTGACTGCGCTGAGGGAAGCATGGCTGTGTTAAAGGACATGTCTGCCAATTTTCTGTATTTTTCTTATTGTCAACAAATCTCATGTTTGGATCCAAACCAACGATGAACTGATCTACTAACAAGTATTGTGTGTGTATCCAAAGCCTGATATATTGTATTCCTCTGTGCCGTAGACCTCCGTTGTTGTCCAAATACAAAAGCCAATGAGTCACACCGCTGCACTGGGTGACATGTTCCTTCATTGCGAAGAGTTTGGTCACATTAGTTTGTTTAGAAACAGCTCCAAAAAGTACAAACAGCGATCACATTTTCAGTTTCTGGAGAGTAATTCTGTGGAAAGCAGAGGCCAAAATACTTACAAGGTACTCCTTATGAGGTTTTCAGGGTCTTCATTGAGGTAAACAATTAGTGCTTTCAGTACACAGGCTCTTCTTGTTTCAATGGCGTCATTCTACAGCAAAGAACAAGGGATATGTTTAAGAGGGGTTATAATATTATTGTATTGTGCAGCAATTAACGCTAGAGATGCATCATTGCACAAGCAAACTGTTCAGGCTCTTGATTTTTAGGATGCAACTTCATGCTTGCTTCTTCATGCCATTTTTTAAAGTTTACAGGCAGTGTTTGAGTAAATTTTATTTTGGCATGGTGGAATGCACATTAATTTGGGGTACTGTTCTAATACCACAAGAAGCACCTTTAATGTAAGCATTTTATAATTACTAGTGGTAATTTGTTATATTTCGCAAATAATTATATAATATATTATAATGCAAGATACAGAATATTAACCAGTGTTCATGGAAACCAAGCATCATGATAATCTAAGCAATATATTTTCAGTATATGCGTGTTTCCATTACATCCATATGCAGCACAATAACCAACAATGACGGCAATCCAAAGCCAACCTGCTGTTTCAAAAAATTACCTATTGCAAAACAAATGTGGGTGCGCTGTATCCTAGGATTGGCTAGTGATGTTAGAGTGAATTGGGTGCCCATCAGAATTTGCAAACAGTCATCAAGATGAGTCAAATGATCATCTTAACATTCACTCACAGACAAACTGATCAGGACAGAACACATGAGGTCAATTTGCATTGCTAAAACAGTTTATGTCCAAACTCCATACCACAGAAAGGTATACAGTAGATATTACAAATTAGTCTTCATAGTAGGAAATAAAATTAATTTTCTCTATTACATGTAGAAATGAATATGCACTTAGTACCAATAATAAATGTACAAGACCTGTATTCATTGTGTCCTAACCCTGAAGTAATCACGAGTATTTTTAAGAAGCTGTGTAAACAGCTTTCTGAATAAAGATGTCCTCCGTCAACCAGATAATGTCTTCAATATTTTGTTGCATACAAAAGTAATACAACTGCACACTAATAGTAAATAAAAATTAATTTAACTAACAAAACAAATATTCTTGATGAACAGACATTTGTTAGAAGAACACACACTTTGTCCAAGTCTGCCATGATATTCCTTATTTTTAGTCCGGCGGCTCCACCTTTCCTTTGGAAAACTCTCATCAGCTGGAAGGAGTGGTGATCTAGCTGTTGCATGAACTTAGACCTCAGTGGGACAGTGGTGATGCGAGCAAACTCTGCTTCCACCTACAAACATTTAATAATGACAGTATAAAATCAACAAATGTTCAACACAATATGGGTTAATGAAAACAAGAATGGAATTATCCAACCAATGAAATGGTATTTTTACTTCCTGATAAATTTGAGTTAAAACATTATGTTAGAGTGGTACATAAATAGGTAGTGTGGTCATTCTGAACTACAAACCAATGCAGTATCACTTGTCCAGACTGAGGGCACCCTTTATGAATAAGTTATCATTTTCATGGAAGCTAAGGTAATTTCCTGGTATGATTCTCTGGCCCAGTTCCAATGACCACCATAAGTTCTAAGTATAAGTGGCCAGACTTTGGACAAATTTGCCACAATATTTTTCTGGCAAAATGCATCACATGGACAAAGAAAGTTCAACTTGCATTAGAATAAGTTCATAATTTTCATTTTTGGGTGAACATTCCTTTAAAATGTTATCACCTTACCCCCTTAAAAACACTAAATAAATACTGATTTAGTTATCAACACAATATATGACTGACCTCATGCACAGGAAAGAGAGCTGGCCACCTTCTTTTGAAATCTGCAATGAAAGGCTTGTCTTCAATCACCTCATGCCGTCTGTAAGCAAAAGTCCTTTCAATTTTCTCCTTAACCACCTGCTGGTTGTTATTCTTTTTCACCTCAGACAATGGTGCCAGCCTCTCCTCCTCTAGGCTCTCTTTGGTTTGTCCTGTTGGATAGTCCGGACAGTAGTTCACCTCCACTCTTCTAGGTTTCTTCACTTGATTTGGAGATGTGCGTGGATCTATTGTGAATTTAGTTCAATTTACGCTTGAAGGAATTGACATTCAGCTCTGAACATCCAATGTTTCGCAGCTTAGTGCGGTAGTTCGCCATTTTATATTTCAAACTAATCTTCCACCCATAGAAGCCAGTAACAGAACCTTGCTCCCTTAAACATGGGTGCTTCTTCACTAGTGCTTCAGCTACTGCATCAAATTCAGCACTTTAGGGATAAGCTTTATATTTCATTTGTGATGCCAAACATTCAAGAATGTCAAACTTCATTCTTGGACTGGGACTGAAGAGGGTACCATTACTTTGAAAGTCACTATTTGTACGTTGGTGTTGGATCTCTACATCATAGACAAACTCGGGCACAGGAAATACGTCTGGCCATGGCTCACATCTGAGGGATGATGATGACGACGACTCAGAAGATGATAAAATGTCAGTGTCCACAGATAAAATGGAACTGGTCTCATTCAGGCTGGATGCCCGTGGAGAGAGGCAAGGTCTACTTGTAGATAAGGCACTTGGGGCCTCCCAAGTCCAAATCACTTTGATTGTTGCCTTGTTTCGAATGTCTGAGGTGGATGTCAGGTTTATAAACTCATCAAAAGCAATGTCCTTGTATTGTCGTCTAAAGTCTCCTGACACCTCACATTGTGTCTTTATCTCACTTTTAAGTTCCTCAACAGAGCCTGGTATTCCCAAAGGCAGGGTTCCTTTTGAAGAGTCATTTTCTCCTAGGACGATGCGAAGCACTGCTGAAGTAGCCATATGGGTCAACAGGTTATTCTGAAGAAAAGCAGAAGAAGAAAATAATTAAAAACCAGTCATAGGTAATACAATTCTACTGAGTGGACAGTATCCGGCCATCATCAGTATGAGTATCATAGGCATTAAAAGCACTGGTTTAGTGTAAAGGAAGTATTCCTCAAACTGTCATACAAAAGTCAAAAATTTAATTTTCTCCTTGAATTTGCCTTATTGTTTTTTATGACTCTTGACCCTCTGTGGAGTTATAGAGCCATAGTGAACATTAAGTCAGCATTATTTTTTTGTCCACTATTGTTGCAATAAATCCAGTTTAACTGCAGACTGATTTGAAATGTCAGCACTGTCAACTCACAACACTTACTTTTTTCGCAAAAAAGAAGGAATTTATACAACTAAAGCAGTTACAAGTCTGCTAAATGATTTTTAATTACAATTTCATTGAAACACATAAATTAGCAAAAATATATCTATTTATAATCTGTACGTTTGCAGACATTTTCAGAGTGCTATAAAAATGGTAATTGTGTGTTCCTTCAAGGAAATTCCTCAGAGTTACCATTGAGTATAACATTATCAGACTTACGATGGGCAGTCGACCTAGTGCCTACATTACACAAAATGCATCTCGACTTGATTCACTTGACTGTACAGATTCAGGTGTGGTATGCCAGTATCAGCTAATGTAGCCTCCAGCAGAGATGAGGAGCGGAGTACAGAGGTCTTGTTTATTTATTTATTTTTACCTAACCTCACTTCTTTCTAACTCCACACCCCCAGATTTATTTCATTTTCAAACTTGTAGTTTTCAGCCCCAACAGACCCTGGCTCAAGTGACATCATCAGAGACATCATCACCTCCCCCTGGAGCCACAAAAGACATTATAAGACATTTTACTGTCTTTCAAAATTGTAAATTGTAAAACTAACATTTTAGGTGCAATGTTCTGTATGTTTTATTGTATGTATATATTGAGCAGCACTGAACATCAGGCAACCATTTGTTTTTTCCCAAGAGGATAATATTATGGAATGAAACCGTTTTTTCCTGCCCTGTATTTTAAGTATTTTATCTAGATTGTGGTCTTGCAAGTATGCCCTTTCCTGGGGAGGCAGGATGGCCTAGAGGTAAAGAGAGGTGGGCACCATCAGGAGGGTGTATTCCAGCTGTGAGCTGGTGACTGAATGGTGGCTGGTATTACATCTATGGTGCCCACTATCCTTTGAGCAAGGCACTGAACCCCAAAACTGCTCCAGGGACGCTGCACTGCAGGCAACCCTACACTCTGACCTCTCTGATTAAAAGCATAATGTGTAGGGGACTGTGTGTACTGTATGTATATCCTGGAGGGATATATGAAAAGACAATAACGTAATATTCCTCTTCTTCTACTGGCAGAAGTGTAATAGGGCAATAGGCTATATATGACAGTCATGATACACTATGGAGTTTCAGTCTTCTTTATTGGATGTGTGACTTTGTAGAGTTGACTGGGCATCATGGCTGACAGGGGAACAGTTTAGGTGTGATACTTGCACAGTTAAAATCTGCACAGAGCAGCTAGATCAAGGCTTTAGGCACTGTAAAAGAGTGTAAAAAGTCAACATGAGTCTTGAAGATGTTACTAGGAAGATTTTGACATCAATATATCATTGTAAATTCAATGTCCATACCTTGGCAGGATTACAGCAGAAACATGTTGAGATCGATGAGACGGAAAGACAATTGCCGTGACCGTGACGAGTCCATCAATATCTTCTGTTTTCTATTGATATTTTGTAGTTCAGGTTGGATCCATGGGAGTTCTGCGCAAGGCATTATGGCACAAAGGAAGCCTTTCCAAACAAAACTTGCTTTATCAACAACAAAAATAACTTCACGTTCATCATTGGCAAGGCTTCCCAGCTTCTCATATAGTCATCAAAACATTTCACATGCTGTGGGGTGGAAGCTAATGGCAAAACAGGAAGCAACAGGGTTTATGGGAAATGTGGTCTTATCATGAGAATTAGGCTACCAATTGTTTCAGCAATGGTCTCATTTGTTTACTGTAATTATACAAAAGTATCACCAATATGATAATGATTTTTGTCGTAAAAAGTTTTGTTGAAAATTCTCCTTGTAGCTGCTTTAAAGCTGCAATAATCTGACAGTATTTTTCACATTTTCAAAACTTCTTATGACCACCTGCCATCAGAAGGTCTCATTGAGTCATGGTGTCCTACTCAAACAACTTGCGCTACCAGCAGCCAATCTATTTTTATTCCATAATTTATTTTCCTTGTTGACAGAACCCGGTCTATGCTTTAGCTCCACTTATTTTATAAACCAATGCACTTAAAAAAGTATTTTGTCAATATAGTGCTGTCTGAACAATGTTTTGTTTGTAGGTAAGTATTTACCTACCTTGTGAAATGGAAATGCCCAAGATACATTTGTATGTATTGTATTAGAAATCTCGTAATCCATGCAGAAAAACAATAATTTTTTTTCAGCAAATCTAAAAAAACCGATTGAACCAATGAGGCATTTTTATGTTTACACGTGATGAGGCTTCATTTTGGGAAAATGGTGGCGACTCGCAGCCCCCTAGTGGTCAAAAAAGGTATTGCAGCTTAAAAGGCCTAATCCGTAATTGAGAAACAGTGCCCTTTAGGTTTCCCCATCCGCCCCAGGTCCCTAGCCTGGATGCGGCCTCTGTGGAGGAGCAACCAATGGAGATCGATGGAGACTAGTTGTAGCTAAAAGTTACTTTTTTCTGTCAAGAAAGCACAGTAATATTACAATAATGTCCAGCTCAGGTTTGTCAGCTCAACCCCAGAAGAAAAGGTGCAAAGAAAGTAAAGGAAAACACATGGGCAGTGATACAGAGCTTGCAACATGTCTGCTGTACTAGTAAGTAGCTATCTACATGGATTGATATAATTAGCTGCTATGCTAGCTAGCCAGAACCACCTCCAACCACTGAAGGACAACTTGTAGCTGCATGCTAACAACTTTTAGTTGCAAGCAGACATTGCTGTGCAGGTAACATCAGGAGCCATTGTAAATGTTATTGTTTG
The DNA here is from genome assembly GCA_900302295.1 of Parasudis fraserbrunneri. NCBI lineage: Eukaryota > Metazoa > Chordata > Actinopteri > Aulopiformes > Chlorophthalmidae > Parasudis > Parasudis fraserbrunneri. The sequence continues at coordinate 9,020 of OMKL01146985.1, read as the reverse complement.
TTTGATGTGGGTATGGCTTGCATGACTCCGGTTGTTAATTAAATAATCAAGGGAGACCCAAGGGATCTCCCTAAACACTGTTATAATGTTTGCATGTTAGTTAGATACCTGTAATAACATTATTTGCTACCATTATACCATCAATTAGCTAAGCTAAGTAGGCTACTTCTCTTTGTATTATCCCATACTGGATCTGTCCAGAAAATATCACTGTTGGCTGCTTGCAACAGGTTACATTATCCTTGGTTAGGTCATTTGGTTTAAGTGTCTTGCCAGTCTGCTGGAGTAGGGAGCCACGAGGGCGGAGGTACTGGCTGGAGCATGCATGTGGCAGGGGGAGTGCAATAGTGGGGGCCAAAATATTTGACTGGGGCTTCTGTTTTTGTAATACTGTGCAAGAAGATGCTGAGAAGGTGCTGTTTTTCGATTCCAGATCGGACCTTTAAAGGGGAACGTTACCCATTTAAGAATTCACATTATATTAACAAGTCCGTTGTTCCATGCAGAATCACTCTGCTGTTATTGTTAAATTGTCTTTTTTTTTTTTTTATTTACCCAGGGTAGGTTCACTGAGCATAGATGCTCTTTTCCAGCAACACCCTGCTTCACATTCACACAGTTCACAACAGTTGGTTTTGAGGGACAGGAGAGCGTTATAGAGTTTTTCCTGCCAGTCTGGGGGATTGAACCGGTGACCTGCTTCTCTAACCTTTTGGCCACCACTGGAGTTTTAGACCACTAGTTGAAATTGGCGGGGGTGATGTTGAAAAAAGAAATGAGTGCACTGAAGGCATGTAAACATGCCCCTGTGCTTCAGTTTGATTGGTCTATACAATCTTCCTCAAAATCTAACAAGCTAACTGCCCGTCAATCAAAGGAGGGTGGAGTCATCACAACTTCGCCAAAACAGAGAGTGAAACTTGGAAATGGGATATAAATATTGCGAGAGCAAGGAAAATTGTGAAAATGGACCAGTTACATGAGGTTATATGAGATATGAAATGTATTCAGCTTGTAGACTAAAACAAAACTGTAAACTCTGTCCATTTGGGTGGAGATTTGAATACAAACAAAAGTGAGCCGTTAACAATACTGTTTGATGCCTTTAATCTAGGAATACAGAACCATTCGGTTCTACTACGGTGCTGTCCAATACTGTATACCACCAAAATCAATTATTCAATGACAATGAACCAAATAACTAGCCAACATATTCAATATGGATGTTGAAGTTTTGCACTTCGAAGTCAGATTTTCTATGTCTCCCATTCATTCCAACCACAAAAAAAGGAGGGGGGCACTTTATCAGTAAGCATTTGGTGGCCCATACAAAATGTATCAGTTCATCTTTTTGGTACCATCCCCCACCTCCTGTGAAATTTACAAAACTTTGTTTTTCACAAGACTGCTAAATGATAAAACTCAGCCATAGATAAATGAAGTATTGTCCCTTTTATAGGAGTGTGCTGGAGGCCTACTGCACTAGTCTGAGAACACACAAAGCCATCTGAGCTGCCAAGGTCCATATCAAGTGAAAGCTGTTTTTACAAGGAATACAAATACCTATTGAAAATGGTTAAGTCCTCATTCAGCTAACTGTGGCCAGACTTTGAGGAACTATTCAGATTGATGTAATATAGACACACACTTGAGCATGGATAAATATGCGCACTCGCGCACACACACACACACACTCCATTCTCTGCAGCAAAGCAAGTAAAAAACAAAATTAAATCTCAAATGAAATAGTAGATCTGAGTGGGGCATCTGGGTAGAGGGATTCCTCTGGGCCCACAATGGGGTCTCTGGCCCTCTGCAACACAGTTGACCCCATGTTGCTGAGTCTGTTGTTTTAATTATAGCTCAATGAACTGATGTAGATGAAAAAAAGAATTGCCTAAATATTCATTGATATTCAATGGGATAATGCCTATAACATATCATTTTCAAGTTGTTAAGTTGTTTCACTTCATGTTTATTCATGCCATGGTGGCGTTAACATCTGAAAATACAGCATCAGTAATTCTATTGCCTCATGGGTGTTTGTGTGCACATGTGTACCCATGTCATACACATTAGTCTGTGAATCCGATGTGCTGTGTCTTTTTTGTCCATTTCTTTGTTTGTATGTCTGTACAGTCATGCGAGTATGTATGCTTAAGCTAGAATGCATAAGCATTCTAATAAAAAAAAATTTTAAATTGTGTGCATTTAAATTGTATGTATATGAAAAAATGTATCCTTTATTAATGTTCCCTCACACCTTGAATGTCTCAGTAAATGTGCAAACGCAAAGAACCAATTCTTTTAGAAGTTTTCAAGACATCAAAGCTTTTCTTCAAACCACATCTAGACTGAATAGTCGTTGCAAACCCAAGGTCTCTTCATCCTCAGCTGAAAATGCATCTTTATGGGAGAAGTTGGTGAATAATTGAAGAACTCCAGTGAATGAAAGAATAGATAAGAGGAATGCAAACATATTTCATTCTCACCATTGCAGGCAAAATAATATATACATTGTGTATTTGAATGGCAGTTTTAATTAAAGCAGCACGTAGGAATGCTTTATCCATGCTTTATCTTTATGTTAACCCCCTTTATGTAAAACCCCAATCGCATGATCTTTTGACATCATCACGTCTGAACTCCAATCTCCTGGACCATTATTGCAAAAGCCCACAGGGAGACAAAATCTGCTAGACATATCATCCTATTAATTCCAATGCCCCCCTCCAAATCTCTCAAAGCTGCTTTTTTAAATTTATGTTTCCTACAGTACAAGCAATGCAAAATTGTGTATTTAAAAGGCCTTAAACAAAGCACTATAAAGCACCCCTCCTTAACCAGCTAGCGAACCCCACCCTTGGTTGACCTGAACAGATTGCTGTCCAAGGAGTTTACAGTGAGCTGTCCGTGTAAAGAGGAGTTAAAATGACCACTTATAGTTCAGATGCTTAGGCTTATGAAACACATGGTTATTGTGTTTTCTCTCTCTTGTCGCTCAATTTGAATGTGGGAATTGCGTGTTTCTGTGTTTCGTGTTTAAATAAACCTATGTTTCTAGTAAGTTCTCAAAAAATGGGGCCTCGGTTTAAAATATTTAATTTTTAATATCAAGTCATTCAATCATTCAGTTATCTCATTACAGTAAATAAAGAATGAAAGCCAAATAAAGAAGATTTATTCTTTAACACAACTTTTTTCATTGCAATTTTTCTTCAGAGTTAGTCTGGAACCAGACGGATTTCTTATTGTGATTTAGAGCTTGCGGCCTCATTGAATCTCAGGGGATAGTTGGAGTGAAATTCTACTCCGGCCTCCTGCAAGCCTCCTGCTTGTTCAATGGCCAAGATCCAAGGATTGCTTAGAAAGGCTCCCGTCACTATTGAAATCAATTTGAACAGTGCACTTTATTTTGTTTTCTTTGATGTTTTATATCTATGATTAAACCAGTGGTGGCTGATTCAGACTGAATAATAGGGTTGTTCACACTGTACATTATTTGAGTCAGTGCAGTCTTATGTGCCCCATTAACTTAGGGAAAATGTGGCCTTTATACCTGTGTTAGAGAAAAAAATGTAGTGGAATCCCTAGAATGTAAAACAAAAATTGCTTCAGAGCAAAGTCCCTGGCTAACCTCATGGTTAGCCCACTTCAGAATATGCGTGTGAAACCTAATGTTCAGGAAGGCAGGGAGGAGAGAGTGAGGCAGAAGTACATTTCCCAGAATCCCTCTGTGGTTTCCTCTTATCATTTTGGCAGCCTGCATGTTCTGTGCATGTGTTACATTATGAAACAGCTCGCTCTGTATCGCAGCACAGAGCCCCACTGCAAGGGCCTGATGGGTGAACAGAGACCCTCCCCTCACCTGTGGCGCCAAGCGGTCGATGAAATTAACCTCACAAGGCGTTGACAAGACAGCGTCCTCCCTTTATTGACGTTTTCGTTTAACAAGCGGGTGGTTATTGAAGGACGAGTGTGTTTGTTGGCGAGTGTATGTACGTGTGTGTTTGTGTGAGTGTGTATTGTATGTGTGTGTTAAGTAGTTTGAGCTGTGCCTACCCCCTGGGAAGCAGTGAACATGGCTATCGATCCTGAGTGAAATGCTAACAGCAGTTGGAGGTGGACACAAACATGTTAAAAAGGCGTCCTGCTGAGGAGTAAAAAGGATTTGATATGTCCCGGTGGAACTTGCCATTGTGAATGCACCAGGATTAGTGATTCCTTCACTGTCGTGTTGGCTTCTTATCATGTATCCATGGCAGGCCTTTATTCTAAAGGTGAATCCAGTCGTAAAGTTCAATAGACAGTTCTTCATCTATCACAACACAATTTATTAATTGTCAACATGTACTACATTACCATGCTATAGTGCATTTACCTGAACACAGGAACTGATGCTATTCACTGAGCTTTTATACTGTGTATAGTCTTCAATATCATAACAATATAGTGACACAAACAGTGTGAGGTAAGAAATTAACTGGGCTCAGGGCAAAAATGTCCCCATTAAGTTCATAAAATGCTCCTGAAATTGGGATAATAATGTGATCATCAGTCTCTTCACTTATTTTATATCCTACATAATGTCCTATCTGATTCTATCTCTCACATAAATGTTTGTCTCTTTATTATATACATTTGAAACAAGGATAAAATATTAATTGTCATATTCTCAAGCAAAATGCCCACATTAATCTGTTAAAAAACCTGCAGAAAGAAGTTAATGTGGTAACTGTGGTATTTTATAGTTCTCATCTAATGTTTGTTTTTGTTTTTATTTGGATCTCTTTTAGCCCCCAGGACTAATCTTCCAAGAGTCCATCATATTAAAACATTACATAGTAAATTTATACATGAAACAATGTCAACAAATGAGAAAAAAGAAAATGAGAAAAATACTTGATCATCCAGATTTAATATTAAAATAATACAGCAACATTTACACATAAATACATATACATACACCTACATACATATCCATATCCATACATACACACATACATACATACAGACATATACACATACATATACACACATAAACATACATACATACACATAGAATAATGATAGTAGTAGTAGTAATAATAATAATAATAATAATAATAATAATAATAATAATCAAATAAATAAAAGGTTTTGACTGTGATGGATAAACTATGTTATTGAGATGAATTCCAAATGTTTATGGTCCTGTAAATGAATGTCCGTCTTGCCATTTCAGTTTTTATCCTTGGTAAAGTGAAGTGGTTCCTTTGTCAACATATTGTCTTCTGTGTTATTATCTAATAACATTAATGATTGTTTCTGAACAGCGTTCTCTACTCTAGGTCACAACCATAATAAGGCAGCTGCTTCTTATTTGATCTTTATTGTAATGTGGCTTCCATGCTCTATACAGTCACTTACGTCACAAAAGTGTTAATCATTCCCACATAGGAACAAAATGTAATGCATTCAGTATTGACACCATAGCCAAGGACAAAAGATTTCTCAGCAGCATTGCACAATAGCCCCATGAACTGATCTCAACTTGTTCATTAATTATGACTGGAATCAACCACAGTAATCAACTAGAAGAGTGCAGACCTCCACTAACGCCTAACAATCTCCCCACTTTGCCGTTACCTTCATACTCAACATTTGACTGGGTAGATGACAGAAACGAGAGTTGCCTATATTGTTAGTCTGAACAGACTGAGGATGTAAATCCATTTTCTATGTAGCAGCAATGGTGATACTACCTTACTTACCTTACACTGTCATACGATATGTCAATAAAATAAAATAAAAAACTCTCATATGACACACATTTGCCAAGTTTGGTGCAAATTGGACAACGCATTCACAAGTAACATCACTTTCTGTTTACCATGTAACATTTACATGTTACATTTGATTGGATCTGGGGATCATATGGTTTGGCTTATTAGTAATATATATATTGATACCATCGGTAGGATATCACAAACAGAGCAACGCATTTCAAATATCATCATCATCAGACAAGGTGTTGAGTTCATGTTTTGAGTTTTGTGAAAACAGCACCACCATGAGGCCATATGACTCAAACCTTCACAGGGCTCTTCATTATAGGAAGACGATCATATTTGTCAAGTTTAGTGCAAATCAGATAATGAATGAATGTTATTTTATTTTCGTGTAACACCTAAATGGCCCATCCCACATGGGATTATATGACACACAATTACAACAACATTTAAGACAGTGTAACAAGTAATACATCACTTTCTGTGCATGTATCTGAACATGTATCTGCATGGCGGTCAGACGGTTTGGCATCAACTATGTTTGCATATACATTTATATATTACATTTACACTTAAAGGTTTTGGTGCCTAGATGCCACACACAATGTTTCATGAGAATCAGGTGAACAGCCCAAGAAGAGTAAGGGAAAAAGAGATTAAAAAAAATAATAATAATAACAATAATAATCTAAATGGTGGAAAATCCAATATGGTGGATTTCATAGGTCCTTAAGGGAAATGTGTTGCCCATGAAGAGCAGCATCTCTGTGTGTCATTATTTGTGACTGTGTGCCTAATGGGTCAGGATATTCTCTCATTTGAATATTTTAAAGTTTAACCTGATGGTGGCACAAGAGGAAAGGTCATGGGGTCACTAAAATCATAACCTCTTTGGTGGAGGTAATTACAAACCTTGAATAAAGTCTGATGCCATCTCTGTATATTCCAGCCCACACAATCAGAAGGTAAATAGTTATCTAACAGTAACCTGAAAGGATGTAAAGACAAGCTTTAACCATCTCCACGGCTACACACACCTGTCAGGAGGTCTGTGAGACAACTTTCATTTGAGAAATAAGAGTATCTATAATTCATATAGAGCTACCTGTAAATGAGTGCCGTATAATGAAGCTGCCGCATCCAATGCGACTGTGCCAATCTCACATACTAATTATTCCACGTAAAATTAAATTGCTGTTTTTTTTTTCAAAATGTATTAATGCATATTAATTAATCTGTCATACAATGGTTGCATAATGCTGCGGTAAGCCTGAAGATGGTCTACATGGTGATGCCTTGATAGTAAATTATTAAACATACCTCACAGTTTTAATGACAGCAGTTTCTTGCTTATTACTTACTATTGTCCTCAATTAATTTTTAATCAGCTGCTGGTTTATCAGTGTCGAGCAACACATTCTGTTTGTTTCATTGATTTTATTTATTAAAATAGTTTTGCGGTTGGTTGGCTTTGCAGTGAAAATTCACATTCCCCACCTCTGACACAACAGCAAATCGTTGAAAAGTGAATGTCTGGAATTTCATATTTATTGGTCTGATATGCTGTGTACGCTGACTTTGATTTGCTGATACAAGGTGAGACTTCGAGTTTTGCTGATTGAAAATGAGGGAGAGAAGGTCTGCATTAAATTGACTAGATGATCTTTTTTCTTTTCATTTTGGGAGTGAGTGCATGCAAGCATGCACACACACACACACACATTGGTATGACTATACTTGTGAGGACATTGCATTGACTTACATTCATTCCAAACAACTAACACTAAATTAGTCCATAACCAGTGCCACTACATGAAGACCTTCACTAACCATAACTCTAAGTCTGGGGCAGCTGTGAACTAAACATTATGCAAGCGGGCTTGTGACCAAAAGGCTTGGCAGGAAAGAGCTGGGTCAGTAACACTTCCCACTACCTCAGTAGCCACTGTTGAAGTGCTGTTGAGCAAGGCACTTAACCCCTTAACTTTTTAACTTCAAATGGTTTCTTAGACAAATTCCAATCTGGTTTCCAACCCACCACAGCACCAAAACTGCTCTCATTAAGGTTCTAAATGACATTCGCATGAACACTGATTTCGGCAAAATTTAAATCCTTGTGTTACTGGATCTGACACTGTTGACCATTCAATACTGCTAGACAAACCGGAAAACTGGGTTGGAATCTCTGGCACGGTCTTAGATTGGTTCAGGTCCTATCTGCAAGACAGGGACTATTTTGTTTCCATTGGCAACTACACATCTGAGCAAACTAAGATGACGTGTGGGGTACCTCAAGGTTCAATTCTGGGACCTCTTGTTTTTAAAGGGTAGGACTAGGCCTAATTATACAAAAGAACAAAATCGCTTATCATAACTATGCGGATGACACTCAATTATACGTAGTTCTCTCATCAAGTGACTATGCTCCTATAGACTCACTGTGTCTGTGCATTGACCAAGTCAGTGACTGGATGTGCCAAAATTTCCTCCAACTAAACAAAGACAAAACTGAGATAATTGTCTTTGGTGCTAAAGAAGAAAGGCTGAAAGTTGGTGCACATATTAATCGCCTTTCTATGAAGTCTAAAAACCAAGTTAGAAATATTGGTGTCATTATTGACTCATATCTCAATTTTAAGTCTATAGTCTATAACAAAATCGGCCTATTTTCATCTTAAACATTTAGCAAGAATTAGAAGAAACATGTCCAAACAAGACCTAGAAAGATGAATTCACGCTTTCATTTACAGTAGGTTAGACTACTGTAATAGTCTTTTCTCAGGCCTTCCCAAAAAATCACTTTCAGCTCATTCAGAATGCTGCGACTAGAGTTATAAGAAAGACTAAGAAATCTGAACATATTACACCAGCTATCAGGTTTCTGCATTGGCTACCAGTGTGTCATTGAATTGACTTCAAAATACTGTTACTTGTCTATGAATCACTTAATGGTTTAGGGCCACTTCTTAGGTCATCAGGGACTGGTCTGCTAACTGTTCCTAGGATCAAAACAAAACATGATGAAGCCGCATTCAGTTATGCTACACACAGCTGGAATAAACATCTTGAAGATCTTAGAGGATCTTATAATAAACTTCTAGAAGATCTTAGATCTGCCCCAACTGGCTACTTTTAACAATAGGCTACAGACTTTAATGTCCACCTCTGCTTTTCATTGCTGCTAAAATGCACTGTGATTTTCTTTTATTATTTGTATGCGTTTTTTTAAACATATTTTTAATCTTTTTT
>OMKL01146982.1:0-14334 GCA_900302295.1 Parasudis fraserbrunneri | reverse complement strand
TACCTTGTTAGACTGTTATTACACTCTTCTGTCTTTATAGACCTGGTTACTGTTATTACACCCTGCTGTCTTTATAGACCTGGTTAGACTGTTATTACACTCTGCTGTCTTTATATACCTGGTTAGACTGTTATTACACCCTGCTGTCTTTATAGACCTGGTTAGACTGTTATTACACTCTGCTGTCTTTATAGACCTGGTTAGACTGTTATTACACTCTGCTGTCTTTATAGACCTGGTTAGACTGTTATTACACCCTGCTGTCTTTATAGACCTGGTTAGACTGTTATTACACCCTGCTGTCTTTATAGACCTGGTTAGACTGTTATTACACCCTGCTGTCTTTATAGACCTGGTTAGACTAGACTAGACTATACTCTGCTGTCTTTATAGACCTGGTTAGACTATTATTACACCCTGCAGTCTTTCTGTGGGAGAGACTCCGGGGACACCCTGGATGAAAACACCTGACTAGGTGAAGGTAACTGAACACACTGACAGGTCATCAGACATCACATGGTTTCATCCAGACTGTCCCAGAAGACTTCTGGAGCCAAAACCTCATCAACCTCAACATACATCATACATCCCTTACCTCACTTTTCACTGTATTGACTTGGCTGCCATCGTAAACCTGAAACAAGACGGGGGTGAGAAAACCCAAGGAAGGCAAATGGAGGAGATGTCAGTAGAGTTGAAGGGTTTTGTAGGTGGTGAGGACCAGGATGTTGTAATTGATCCGGTGGGAGACGGGAAGCTAGTGATAAGTTCTTCTTAAATGTAGTAGTAGGGAATTTGACCACGGGGTTGTCTAACTAAATATTCAGTCTTCCAACCCACTGTGAAAATGAATGAAGTTAGTTCTGAGATGGTACTATGTAGCAATATGTGTGGCTGGTTAGGAGCTTAAAAATAGGTTCTCATAGACCACGAAAAGGGCCCCGCTGAGATTATGAGCCAAAACTAATATGCTTTGGTAATGTTAAGCACCTTCTCTTAGTAGAGTACAAGTCTTTAACCAGCACAGTATTTACCTCACCATTTCTTTTGCTGTTGTATCTGATGTCAGTTGTTTTCCTTTTCAGATCCAGACCGTTGACGATTGAAGATGAGGAAGATGAATGAATTCCATGTCTCTGATGCAGGTTGTTTTCCTCCGCACCGTGGTTGGTGAATTTGGCCAGTCAGCATCACCGGACCTCATTAGAATATTCACCTGAAAAGTTGTTTACCCTTATTTTACCCCCAACCTTAACCTCAGAACAGACCTCACGTCCCATCCTAACCTAAAATAGAGATGAAAAAAATTACATATGTTTTTTTGTGATCATCAAGTTTTCCCTAACCAGGGTGTGGAAAAAAATGCTGCGTCTTTGATGAATTTAATGACAATGTCCCTGTTTGCAGTTCACTGGTGGTCGAATGGACATGGGGACTTCTCTTTTAATGTACATCCCTGTATATAAATAATGCTGTGTTCATTTGGTGTAGTTGTTCAATAAACTTTTTTTTATGTTCGATTAGGTAGCAATTTCTTCTTCTGTAACCATTGATGGTCAATGGTTTAAAGGGAAAATCCACTCAAAAGTAGAATTCACATATTACACATGTTATTTCTAGAATACTGTACAGTTCAGTTTCTATTTGTGAATATGAACACGTCTCTGTAAATCAGAGGAGAGATTCCAAGGTTTGTGATGATGTCATATTATTCCATCCTAGCCAGCAGAAAAATGTGGACAATAGGGGACTTATGACATCATAGCTTTTCATGTAATGACACATGACAAGATGGTGAAGGTAGGAACTGTCACTCAGACTTGCGTTGCTAGGGAATGGCTTGGGCCCACGTTTATGTTCTGTCGGCTATTGGCAAACACTGCAACAAGGAAACTAAACGACAAGGAATATGCAGAAAGACACATTGTGATTATGAAACAAGACTAAAGTAATGTTCCTCATTGTTTGAGAAGTCATTGGTTAGTCATTCACTACAATGTCAACCACATCAGAGCCCACCGTTTACCACTGCTATTATACATATCAGACCATGTTCACATACTCCATACCTCAGTAGGTAGGCCTGGAGATATTTAGTTATTTGCCACTGCATGCCACTGAAGTCAGGATGAGGAAAAACCTGCGATGGAACGGCCCTCGAAGTCCACGTAGGAAACATAGGGCATGACCCTTCAACTCCGACTTCTCTGAGATTCAGGTATCTGACGTCACGTCAGCGTGGCGGCATGCACTATAAACTTAACTACACTGTTTTAAGATGTTTGTCATCTTTAGAAGACAACTGAAGCATTCTCATCAGTACAATGTGGTGGCGTAATTCAACAGTTTCTCAGCATACAGGGCCTATAGTGCTCAGAAACAGCCACACTAACATCAGCTTCTCTCTTTGATACACCACTACACATAGTGGTATATTATAGTTCCGAGTTGGATATTGGAATGCACTGAGATCTGGGAGCTTGCAACCTCCGACATTGAATGGAACGTGGCTTCACACAGCGTTGCCAGGTGGGAAATGTAAAAGTATCGTACCAGAGGCTTAAAACGATCGTATTTTGCGGGAATTTATCGTATGAGAGTCATAACCAAGAGGAACAATCCATAAATATAATGTGTACAGTAATTAAGTTTAGTCGTTACATAAATGTGTCCCCGTGAACAATGACAGAAAGGAACTAAAATTACTTTGTCCTTAGGCACAGGGACGTGAATAAGTAACTTCACGTGACTCAGGTTCATCGTTACAACAAGCATGACTGGCTGGACACAGACGTAGGATCCATATTTTACTATTCTGATCATGTTGGGAAATTAAGGATAGCTTAGACTTGAGTATATATTCTGTGTCACAAAATTATCAAATTATCGTACATTATGGGACTTTTGTCATTATAGGCCTACGTCGTATAGAGGGCTACATTATCGTACACATGCGATAATTATCGTACGTCTGACAAGCACCAAGCGGTCGCTCACGAGTTCGACGTCAGGAAGCATCTGGAGAGGAACAGAAAGGACAAGGATGCCAAGTTCAGCCTCATTCTCATTGAGAGCAGGATCCACAGGATGCCCTGTTACTACAAGACCAAGAGAGTACTGGCCCCCAACCGGAAGTACAAGTCATCTACAGCTTCTGCTCTGATGGTATAAACTCTACACTTTTTGGATAAATAAAAAAAATTAACATAAAAAAGGAGTTCGACGACAGGCCACATGACGTCTAATTCATGCGCACTGCGCAGTTCTTTGGGGGCGCCATTAACATGTCGTGTCTTTGTTGATGCAAGTGCCAGCCTTCAATATAATTTTATAGTGTCAGCGAGCTTGTGTTTTCTTCGCCTTGTGGTAATTGGCAAAAGCTTGTAGCTGTTGTGTAGTTTTAATACGATACTCACCCTCAGTCAGTATGGCTAGAATATACATGCTGAAAACTTTGATCAACGAGCGACTACGTGAAGCTGCTGAGGAGATATTTGGGGTATTTGAACGAACCATAACAGAATACGAGGAGGAAATCGACCGCCAGCGGAAACTTCTGAATCTGTCCTTGAAACCTCGCAAAGCAGGTGGGTTAAATATTTGGTTCTTCTATTTCACAGCCAACCTTTTAACACGAGCACTGGCCTTTTCCATTTCCTTCAAATGGGGCCGTGTTTACCGTCCGTGTTATTAACGACCCGCTGTTGTGGTATTCGCGACTTCGTAAGGACATTTTCTAAAAGCTCTGAGTTCACGAGTTGTGATGTGGTGATGACGTGTTTTTATTTTTATTTCAAAAATATACTATTATATCTATTCCAGTAATCTCGTATTTTTCCTCTGTCATTATGACTGTGCTTAGTTAGCTAAATCGTTAGCCTCGGTGGCTTCAATACCGTTGCCCAGTTGCCTAGCAACGATTTACGACTTTAACCACTTGAACGCCAGGCATATCGTGTACGCGACTTCCCAAGTCGTAACCACGAGCTCACGAGTTCCATTTGAAGGCAGCATAATGTTACCCTTTGGTTTTCCTCTGTGTGCACATTGTGCGGTCCTTAGTTACCATGGCAGCAACAAGCCCTCACTGCTATTTCCGGACTGCTAACCATTCAGCAGCAGAGACTAACAACATAAACATTCTAAATGGACTAACGTTACATTTCATGTCAGTTAGCCACTGATATTACAGCAAAACTGCATCAGGAAATAAACTGTGGCCCAAGTTGTTCCCTAGTGACTCAATTACACTCGCATGTGACCTCAGTTTCCAGTGATTTCAAAATGATATTGTATCCCAAGTGTGTAACCTAGATGGCAAGCTAACAGAAGACAGCAGATACGCGATGTAGCAGCACTGTTCATAAACTAGAGAACTAGTCAGTTGTTATCTGGTTAACTGACCTGAAACCCCTGCACATCTGACAGAGAACGTTTAGTGGAGGATAATGACTTTGTTCATCCTTTACATGGTGATAACTGACATCCCGGACTGAATCTTGCGTCAGTGGCCGGTAACGTTACTAAATACGCCTGGGTGCCCTACGGGTGTGTTGTTATGTGCCGATGTTCCACTGGCAATCCTAACTTTGACAGACACATAACCATACCATTTGACATGTTTCAAATAGGCTATTACATTTTGATACCATGGCAAAATATTGGTGCTAGCTGCTATATTTTGTGATGCTGCCACAATTCACCAGTTTAGCCAGTGATAAAGGTTAGTCTGGACTCTGGAACCAGTTTGAAGCTAAATGTCATTATGACATATAGCTCTACCAAATTAGCAAATGAACTTCCACAGCCAATGTTTTCTGAGCAGAGATCGCTTTGGCCAGCCAGAGAATTAATCAGTTATGTCTCAATCTGATGAATGAATATGTTGCTTTGAAGTGGAATTTCCTGTTTAACTCAGCAATTCAGTAACAGAAATATATATATTTGAGCGTCACTAACGCATCTTGGTAATAGAAATTGTGCAATAAGGAATATTCATAGATAAGTCATAAGTCATGTTGATTAGCTCAAATGTGTTGGAACACTGTTTACACCAATAAGAACCAACATGCGTACCATCTATTAAAATTATGTATGAAATTGATATACGTGCAGGCATGTAATAGATAAATATTGCTGTTGTATTAATGTTCTGCTCCTCCCTCTAGATGGCCCACCACTCTTTGTCTGTGCAGAGGAGGCTCCCCGTGAGAAGCAGGAGAGGAGCCCCAGTCTGGGCCAGGAGGAGCCAGAGCCTTCACAGACTGAAGAGGAGCAGGAGGAACTCTGGACCAGTCAAGGAGGAGAGCAGCTTCAAGGCCTGGAGGAGGAGGACGACGAGGAGGAGGAGGAGGAGGCTGATATCATCAAGTTTACATTCACTCCTCTCCCTGTGAAGAGTGAACATGATGAAGAGAAGCCTCGGTCTTCGTGGTTTAACCAAACCTCAACTGAACGGATTAAAACTGAGCCTGGTGGAGAGGACTTTGGAGTGTCAGAACCAGATGGTGATTTAGAGAAACCTCACGATGGCCTACTCCTCATTTCAGACGGCTCTGAAACAGACACCGAAGACAACGATGAAGACGTCTGGAGGGAGACCGTAGGGGAACCTTCGTCTTGTTTCAACGCGCTGAAATCGGAGACACGGATGCCGATAGGACAGAACTTGTCGATCATCGACAGCTTGGACAGATCCATGGAGCTGTTCCACGAGCTGAAGTCACCCAGCCAGACTCCATCCTCTTCGTGTTGCCAGGTGTGTGGAAAGTCTTACCCCAAAAAGAAGTCTCTGATGAGCCACGTTAAGGTCCATCCCAGCGACTGCGGTCTGTGCGGGAAGCATCTGGAGCCCGAGGAAAACCTCAAAACTCACTTTCAAGCTCACAGCACCTGCAGTTTCTGCGGTAAAAGATCCACGTCCATCGCGGCTCTGGAAAGACATGTGAAAACTCACACCGGGGAGAAACCCTTCAGTTGCTTGGTCTGCAGGGAAGCGTTCAGTCAGAAGGGATATCTGAAGATACACATGAGGGTTCATACAGGAGAGAGACCGTTTAGCTGCTCCGTCTGTGGGAAGGGCTTCGGACAGAAGGGCCACCTGATGAGACACTGGAGGAGTCACATCGGGGAGAAAACTGTTTAGTTGTTAAAGGTAAAGAATAGGACTTTTTCATGACTTTGAAGGTATCCAATGGAGTTTTTGACCACTAGTTGATGAAATTGGCTCTAGGGCACAGTTGGAGAAAAGGGCTTCCTGAAAACAGTGTTTGACGTGTTCTTCCTGTGCGAGGAGGCCACGAGTATAGGGGTGACATAGAACACAAAGAGAGTGCACTGGAGGCGTGTCAACATGCCCTTGTGCTTCAAGTCGATTGGTCGATACGATCTCCCTCAAAATCTAACAAGCTAACTGCCTGTCAATCAAAGGAGGTCGGACTCATTACATCTTCACCAAAACCAAAAGTGAAACAACACGGATGGGATATAAACAATGCAAGAGCAAAGATAACAGAGAAAATGGACTTTGCAGAGGTTATATGAGGTAGGAAATGTAATCAGCTTGTAGACTATAGAACAACAACAGAAAACTGTCTAATGGGGTGGAAATGTGAATATAAACGAAAGCGAGCTGTTTACAAGAAAACTCTGTTGGGTCCCTTTTTTAAATGTGTGGCAACAGCAACATAGAATGCCAATCTGAAGGAAGGTCGTGAGAATCTACACAGGAGAGGAACTACACGGTCGGGAGGGATGTGTGGGTCATTCAGCAGGCCTCAGTAAGCATACAAGAGATTCACCTGTTCTGTCTGTCTGTCTACATCAATCTGAAATTAGTTTTCTATGAGGAGTGTCTCTTTGTTGGACAATGCTGATGATTCATCCATCTCTGTGTCTGTTTTGACGGACAGAATGCTCCTGCCAAGTTGAACTTGTTGCAACAGACGGAGATCACAGTTCGTTTATCCAATCACAGAGTTCCTGAAGTTTGTTTAAGGAAGTAGAACTAAGCCATGGTAGCTAGAGGTAGCTAACATTCTGAGTCGTCTCTGCACACGCACAGTTACACGAGGTTCCAATTTAACAAGGACTCAAAGATGCTGCATACATGAGAAGCATTGGACTGGTCCTACACAAAGTGCAATACACGTGAGCCGCCACTAGGGGCAGAGTGGCTAACCGTGAGTCACGGAGTCACTGAGTGAATGAGTGAGTTGGTGCCATTGGGAGTCTATGATGTGCTTTACATCTAATAAAAACAAACTAACAACAATGCTTCCTGTCTGGCTGCTCCTTAAACAATAAGGCCGCTGTCATTTTTCTTTTTCTTATCGTCAACATAGCCTACAACAATGGAGTTCTATGACTTCTGGATACGAGCTATAATCTGGTGTTGGCTGGACGGACCAGACTTGTAAGAAGGAGAAAGTCATATTAGGTTTTGGTCTTTTCGTAGGCTATGTTGACAATTAGAATAAAATGAAATGACACCGGCCTTATTGTCCCTTAAATGTCCTGCTGGAAAGAGATGGGTTGTGATGATGATAATAATAACATTTGTCATGATAGCCTTACTAAAATGTCATCTTATATCAACTATACAATACAAGCAGGTATCATAATTCCATGTCCTGTCATGAGACCTTGTCAAAATGTACAGAAAAGCTACTAAAAGAAGTCCTAGGTTTAAGAGTTGGACCTGTGTCACAAACCGGCGGGTTAAATGTTTGTGTGTTTTTTGTCTTGACACCACATTGTGACCAGTGGGTTTTAAGCCCCAGTCTGGTTTGTTGTTGTTAATGGTCTTTGCAGTCGAAACGTGATGCAACATTACATTTCAGTGTCTTAAATTTCAACAACCCACAGCAGTGAACTTTTCAATAACTTTTATTATGTAATAAAATAACACATTTAAAGGATAATAAGGCCAGTGTAATTAAATTTTTTCTTATTGTCAACATAGCCTGTGAAAAGACTGGGGGGGAGGGGGGTGTTTATGTAAAATTAGGTTTGTCAGTGTCTGTTTTAGATATTGTCATCAGGCCTAAATGTTTTGAACTTCTTGCTCTAAAGATCCAACTGGGGCCCACTGTGGTTTTAATAAGTATTTATAGGCCCCATCCGCTGATCAACAATCTATTGACACATTGGCAAATCTCATTTCTTGTAACCTAAATTTAATCCAGTTAATAGATGAACCCATTAGACATAACTTGAAAGATTCAAGTTAATTGATCTTGTGTTTTCTAACAGAGTTGATCAAATTGTGGTCAGTAGAGTATTTGAATTGGATATAAGTGACCACTGCCCCATGGCCTATGTAGGAGGCAGGAAGCAGGAGGTAGGAAGGAGGAGGTAGGAAGCTGTGTAGGAAGCAGGAGGTAGGGAGCAGGAGGTAGGGAGCTATGTAGGGAGCAGGAGGCAGGAAGCTGTGTAGGAAGCAGGAGGTAGGAAGCAGGAGGTAGGGAGCAGGAGGTAGGAAGCAGGAGGCAGGAAGCAGGAGGTAGGGAGCAGGAGGCTGGCTAAACGAGCTTGCTCATGATTATGAGGAGGAATTTTAAACTTTGAAATGAAATAAATGCACTGCAGCTGTGATAAAGGCTCAGTCTGATTTACTATTTAGATCCAGTTTCTAGCTCCTACTCTAACCCAGCCAGGTTCTGGAAGGCAGAAAATGCAAACAAAAGGAAAACCTCTAATTCACAACCCACACATATTCAGATTGATGACTGTGATTTCTAATCAGAATGAAATGTCTTGCCTTCAATAGGCACTTGGCAGATGCTATGCATTGATTCAATAGGGAACATACAGGGCCTCTTCCTGTAGATGTTGGTCTCCTTTTGTCCTTTCTCTCATAACGATGTATTTGATGCTTTGCAATCCATAGATCCCAGATGATCAACTGGAGAGGATCATTTGGATTCTTTTTTTCTAAAATTGTCTGCTCCAAATATCACTGAGCCATTAATGCATATATTACATTTTTCAATTTCAATGGGCAGACTTCCTAGTGTCTGTTACATAAAGGAAGTATTAGGGATGGTTTAAATAATTACCGTCCAATTTCAAAACTACCTTGTTTAGCGAAAGTTCCACAAAAAGTTGATAAATAATCAACTAAAACTTTTTCTTTCAAATCACTCAGTACTAAGTCCACACCAGTCTGGAAGGCATAGCACAATGTCTGCTATCACGTTGGTCACAAATTATATTATAATGACATTAGACTAGAGGAAACATTGTGCTGTCCTCTTTATTGATCTGTCAAAAGCTTTCAACACAGTCGATCACCACCTGCTCTTAAAAAGATGATCTAGTATTGGTTTGGATGGTGTTGCATGTGATTGGTTTCAGGATTATTTATCTGGGAGGTGTCGGTGTGTGAAGTCGGGTCACATCCAACCAGAATTTTTGTCAATAACTAAAGGTGTGCCGCAGGGTTAGATTTTGGGTCCTGTCCTTTTTACTACTTATATTAATGATATTGTTTCTTCTTTGAGTGGTTGTCAAGCCCACCTGTATGCTGATGATACTATTGTGTGTTGTATTTCGGATTCTGTACAGTCGGCCAACGAGAACTTGCAGCTTTCTTTTAATGCTCTCCAGGAAGCTCTTATTGATCTTCAACTGGTTCTTAATGTCAGTAAAACTAAATTCATGCTGTTTTCTAGAGCCATAAATATTTATGATGATAGTATGATGGTGTGATTCTACTCTAAGTGGTTCTAGCATTGACAGAGTCACCGAGTATAAGTATCTTGGCTCGATGAGAAATTTACATTTAAGTACCATGAATTGTTGTGGCAGTGTTCCTATCTGTGTTGGATTATGGAGATGTAATTTATAGAAATGTTGCTCTTTCCACTCTTAAACCCTCAGACAGTTTATCATTCTGCCCTCAGATTTCTTACTGGTGATGGTCATAGTACTCACCATGTATCCTGTCTGGTTTTCTCTGTGGCTGGACAAAGCCATCTCTGCTCAGAAATATCTGCAGTGGAAGGTGCTATTTTGGTAGAGTACATGTTATTATGACACGTAGCTCTACTCTCACTCAGTTTTGAAGAACTACAAGAATGGAGTTTCCTGATACCTCCATCATCTCTGGGAAAGGGGAGGGGGGGTAACATTTAGAGAAAAAACTCAGAATTTAATTTGCAGTGAGTTGTCCAAATATGACAAATATGATCCTGATTCGGGGTTAATTTCCATCTTAACCACCAGTAAAACGGTCAGGGGAATGGTAGTATATGAAGACATGTGACCCATGTCCATCCAATGTAGTATTAATTGTATCATTAGTTTGTCAACTTTGCAGGACACCTAAAGCCTTCATGGTTGTTCAGCAGGAAACCTTTTTTTCCCCCTCTGCATATTACACCACCCCACCCCCCCCAATACGCCGTCGTAAAAACACGTTACAAAATTGCCTCCCCCCTTCCAAATTAAACACTTGTTTTGTGTCTGACTTTTTGTTCACCTTCATAACTGAAACGAGTCAATTTTTAAAACAGTTGAACTAAATCAGTCTGGTTCACAGAAGAATGTGACTCCTGTTTCACCTAAATCACCTCACATTCAGGAAACACACATTTTCTCCAGGTTTTCTCTCAGTTTTATTGAAAACATTATAAAATAACATGTGCTACAGCAGCATTTCATTTTTTGACCATCCTTAACATGTTCACATTTATATCCTTAACATGTTCACATGAACTCAAACCAAGTTTCAAATGGCTTAATGTTATACAGCACTCCCCCCAGGGAGATGTGGGTGTGCGGTAGAGGCCGTGACAGAAACAATCTACTGCCCTCGTGTGGCTGCAAGTGGAACTGCCTTGAACCCAAACTTGTACTTCGGTCTTGGTGTGAGTGAACAGGTTTGATTGGGACCAATTCAGTTCAGCAGGCCACGTTTAAATCAGATTCCTAACTCTGAAATCAGGATTGATTCACAATTCATGACTTGAATTGGTTCACGCTCCTGAATTCAGTGGCCTGAAATAAATTTACTTGCACCGATCCTAAACATGGATTTTGGGTATAAATCAAGATGGATTTACAGGCCCTGAGGAACAAAAAGTTAAAATAACTCTACCAAGTCCTCAAGAGACTGTATTCCACTATTCAGGAGAACAGGTGCAAGTTTAGAAACCTTTTATGGACAGCACACTTTCTGTTTTTAACTTGTCAAGGCAGACGGAACATTTAAAGAGGGGCAAAATCCCCCCAAAAAAGAAAAGTGAATCCATACCAATGCCTGTTATTTCCTGGCAGAAGAGGAAGCACCTTTTACAAAAAGGGTAATATCTTCTTCGACAAAAACAAACTACTTTCAGATGTGACTCTACTGTAGGCTACATGGCAGACAGAACAGATGGGCTTTATTAACCGGTATAGAAAACCACAATTGAAGGAAACATTTAATTTCCTTCAAACATTTAAGAGCTGTTTACATTCACAAGATTAGAATGGCATTATTTCAACAGCTTCCTAGATCACAAGACATTTTTGGCGCTAAATATTCACACAAGCCGTTTTCTCGCATCAACATGGTGGTGCCTCTGGGACACGCATGGAAACTACACACGATACTACACAACTGATACACTCAGACCTGAACAGAATGAAGACTAGACTTGCTAGTCCTCTGTCATCTTTGGGAAGTGCTCGCTCTCTCTCTTGGTCAGCAGGAGGTTGAGTCTACAAAGCCAGTGAGTTGAGTCTACAAAGCCAGTGAGTTGCATTGACATCCAACTAACTGACTGGCTGGCTCGACATGGCCAGGTAGGGCTTAACTAGGCTTGCCTAATCTTGTTTTCAAAGCCCAGATGATCTTTTGTCCATGTTCAGCTCTTCAGTGTATTTACTTTATGTTGCTGGGCAACAAGGATGCTGCTAGCTTGCTGGTGTCGCTAATGAAGTATAAGTTCTTACAATTCTAGGCTAGTGTTGCTTTTGTACTTCCACTTTCCATGTGCGCATGACACAGTATCTAGAGGGATATATCAGCCTTTGTGGTTCATCAATTTAGAATGAAAACCAAGCCACTTAATTGCTTTCTTCACAATGATCTAGGAGCTCGCTAAGCAGTGTTATCCATATAGATTAATTATTTATTCAGTTTGGGAATATCCACACTAGCTAGCATCTTTGCCGCAAAGTTCAGCAACTAGAACTACAACTGAAGTGGTTTTGGGCCATCATAATGGTAAGATTAGAATATTCTGATAAATGTGAAACTGAATTAAAGCACCTAATTGTCCCTTTCTGCCTCCCTTAGTTATTACTGTTATGTTTGACAAACCTTCAAGATGAAGGCCCCTACTACCTGCCTCTGCAAATAATCTGCAAGAAATAAAATAACATTGCCTCTCAGACGCGTAGGATAGCCTGCCTCAGTATTACCAGTTCCCAAACAACACCATTTAAACACCATGTTCCTCTTCCTTTCATTGTCTCTAAACATCAAACGCTGCGCTCCGCGACTGGCTTTGGTTGCATAGCAACAACATTCTATCTTTTTCATTGTCGAATGTTGGAGGAAATCACAACTTAAGAGCTGGATCTGTAAACAGCTGTCAATCATTTTGCAAATGGTCAATTACAGCGCTTTCACAAATTGTTATATTTACTAAGGATATTTAGAGGCTGGTAGCAATTTCCAATTTCCTCGGTTTTGAAGTTGCAATTTTAACAACATACATCCCTTCTTTCTAGCTCAGAGTCATTTGGTTTGAACTGTCTGATCTGTCCTGGTTTCTCCTCTCTGCCAACAAAGTCTCACGCTGGCTTCAATAACACCAGTGACTTCGGGACTGTAACTTAACTTTGTTCTAAGCAATACAAATGACATTGAATTGCTTTGTGAGTTGCTCATACTGGCCTTAGTCTTTAGTGAGAATAGGCCCTAGCCTTGGCCGACTGTATGTAACATGGTGGCCAAACAGACCTTGAATGGAGCTAATCCGACATTTACAGTAAGCCATCAAAATACCAGTTTTAAATCATCAAGTTTTGTTCCAATTTTTTTTTTATTCTGTCAAATCAGAAAGTGCATTTTCAATTAAATTCAACAATTTAAAATATTTTGGTATAAAAGGTTTCAAATATCGAACTGTGATGTCATTTCACTTTCTGACTTCACTGGATTGATCTACAACTGATCTCAGTCCTGTTAACCTGCTTTAGCAGAAGAAAATCTAACATCTGTCCCAAACCTCTGTTCCCATGCTATCTAACCAGCTCTTTGTGAACAGAACAGAACAGAACAGAACAGAACAGAACAGAGCAGAGCAGAACAGAGCAGAGCTTAGTATAAGTGTGATTGTTGAAGGAGGAGGAGGAGGAGCCTCATGATGACGAAGAAGCAGCTCTCATGTCCTCGTTTTATGAAGAGCAACTTTGTGTACAATCTTATGTTATGATTTATTCTGAATAGAATCCTTAAAAGTAATAACAAAACCTGACAAAAACATTTACAAAAGACACCAACCTTTTTTTTCTTTTTTTTTTTTTTTTACAGCATATATCATTACTTAGATGGCTAGAATATGTTACACCTTTTACAAGCTAGAGTTATTCTTTTCAAGAACAAAGTATGAGAGAGGACTTGGTGGCCCGGGACATTTCTCCCACCTGTGAGAGTTTGAGGGAGGGTCCTTTCACTTTCAATTAATTTAGTTCAAAATGTCAAACAGAAATTGCAGATTGTTTGCTAACGATAGAGCATTTATTCTCCGTTATTTGAAAAGGTGGATAGGACACAACATCTGTATTCCACAAGTTTTTCCAATTAATGAATTCTGAAGAAAACCCACTTTCTTGAATCAGCTGAATTGACAGTGAATTGTTGTCCATTAGAGCTTCCAGGGACGTTGTCCATTAGAGCTTCCAGGGACGTTGTCCATTAGAGCTTCCAGGGATATTGTCCATTAGAGCTTCCAGGGACGTTGTCCATTAGAGCTTCCAGGGACGTTGTCCATTAGAGCTTCCTTCAGTGACATTGTCCATTAGAGCTTCCTTCCAGGGACGTTGTCCATTAGAGCTTCGTGCTTCCAGGGATGATGTCCATTAGAGCTTCCAGGGATGTTGTCCATTAGAGCTTCCAGGGATGTTGTCCATTAGAGCTTCCAGGGATGTTGTCCATTAGAGCTTCCAGGGATGTTGTCCATTAGAGCTTCCAGGGATGTTGTCCATTAGAGCTTCCAGGGATGTTGTCCATTAGAGCTTCCAGGGATGTTGTCCATTAGAGCTTCCAGGGATGTTGTCCATTAGAGCTTCCAGGGACGTTGTCCATTAGAGCTTCCAGGGATGTTGTCCATTAGAGCT
>OMKL01146968.1:0-20005 GCA_900302295.1 Parasudis fraserbrunneri | reverse complement strand
GCAAAAACATTCAAAATGAAAAACAATGTGGAATAACGCTGAAAAGGTAAAAACAAGTCATTTCCTGCTACTTCCATGCCGTAACACTTCCAAGGGCCTTCCATGGCATTCTGACTCGGTTTAGGCTACACTATCACAGTAGTCCCTGTTCATTCTGAACACCTGAACCACCTGTGTATGGTCACATGTCGGCCAGTACCCTGTATGACTAGGGGGGGTGGTTGACCAGGAGCTTAGTGAAGACGGAAGGAAGGCAGCAAAAAAAAAAGAAAAAAGCATCTGCTCCTCTTCCATTTTTTTTTTTTTTTTTTTTTAAAGAGCTCATAATGAAGTATCATTAGCACCACAAATTGTGCTGTATAGCACACAATGGGGCTAAGACAAAAGAAAAAAAGAAAGAAAACTATCAAATAAAAGAGGCGATAACAAGAAACCAAACTGCTATTCAAAGCACCAGCCCAGCGTGTAAACATGCAAAGAGTGTAAGGCACCAAGTTAATAGAATATGCTGAAGAGGACACTCCCAATCTGCTGTTGTTTCGACTTTATACCAGCCTACTGATGAAGGTGGTCAAGGACAGTCAGCGGTATTTTTTACTCAAGTACAGTACTTCAGTACAATTTTGAGGTACTTGTACTTTACTTGAGTATTTTCATTTTAGGGGAACTTTGTACTTTTTTGCGCCACGAAATTTCAAAAGGAGATATTGTACTTTTTTACTCCACTACATCTATCTGAAACTATCAGTTAGTAGTTACTTTGAAATAAAAAGATTTTGCATAGAAAACATTGAAAAAAAAATTTGATGGAAGAAAATGTACTTTCGAATTTGAAGCCCGAAAACTTCAATAGGACGTAATCTGATCCAGCATAACTGGACCACATACCACTTTAACATAACCTTTAGAGGTCAGTGGATGGAGGACTGAATGCTCCAAAGCACTGGAATTTACACAAATACCTCATAGAATGTGTACTTTTACTTTTGATACTTAAGTACATTCAATATCAAATACTTCTCTACTTTTACTTAAGTAGAATTTTGAATGGAGGACTATTAGTATTAATTTATCTGGATATTTCTCCTTTTAAGGGGCACTTCACCAAAAAAACAATACTAATTTGTTTTGCACATAATCTCATGCTTATCCAAAACTGTACACAGTTTGCAGACGTTCATTTTGATTTAGTTATTGAGAGTTAATGAGTTTGAATATGTCCTCCAGTGAGGTCGTCTGAGCACACATAATCCTTGTGCTAATTACAGCTCAATGAAATGACGTAGATGAAAAAAATGGCAATAGGGATTGTTATTATAATTTTTTTTTTATCTCCATTTCACGGAGGTGGAATTAACACAACTCAAGGATTCAGTGTCCTCCAATTACAGCACTGGAGGACATATGTAAACGTATTAACTCTCAATAACTCTCAACCTACATTAATGTGTGCAAAATTGTTTACAATTTTGGGATAGTCATAAGACTACGTGCAAAATAAATCTGCATTGTTTTTTCGGCTGTGTTTTCATGCACACAGTAGGCCTACTTGCTAATACACCTCGGTGAGCTGTTATGTCGGGTTATAAGCATCTTCACATTCTGATCACCAATATCCCAGTATACACGGGTAAACAAACTCTTCTGAATATTAACTTGGAAACAGAGAGTGCACACAAGACAACATGGATGACAGCTAACAGGATGAGGTGTTCACACGTCTCAGTATCCCTCGCTACCGTCGTCGGGTTTCTCCTAGCGACGTGGCGTTTTTACGTGTGCCGACCGAAAGACAGAACACTTGAGAATCACGAATAGTATCATAATATGAACGTGCAAACGCGACAGCCCTCGATTCTTCCAGTCTATTCGAACACGTCACTTTGCTGAATGCTGAGGTAACTGATTGGTACCAGCTTCTCTCTATAGAGTTGGCAGCGAGTTCGTGAAACCACTTCCACACACACACCCATGAAACGCTATCCAACTGGATCAGAACCAGTTCTGCTCTGAGATATTGGCTGATGCCAAGCTATGATTTGGTATCTGCATAAAATAATTATATCAAAGAGCCACATGTAGCACGTCACAAATCAAAGCCACTTGCCTTTTCTGCCCATTTCATTCACATAAGGATGTCAATCACAATGAACGTATGAACTCGGTCAATATTGTCAGTTAAAGGGTAAGTTCTGATTATTTATTTTTTTAAGCCTAGCCATATTTCCTACTTAACAATGATGTTGTCATTGTCATTACAATCCATGCTGTTCTTAATACTGGATACCAGCTCCACGCCAGTTAGCCACTAAAAGAATGCAAAGCCAATGGGGCCACACTCCAGTCGGTACAAACCCCCCAAATAAACGCTGAAACCTACTTTGGGTGCACGGTGGAGGAGGTTCCAGCATTTATTTCAGGGCTCTTACAGACTAGAGCATGGCCCCATTGACTGTGCATTAGTTCTGTGGCTAACTAGCAGGTGCCGCGGGTAACCAGTGTGAAGAACAGCATGGATTGCGCTACCGATCAACATCATTGGAGAAATATGGCTAGGGTTCCAAAATGTCAACTGGTTAAGTTGCACACTCAAAATGGGTATCAGCAGTTTAAAAAAGTGATATCAGTGCATCCAAAATATTAACATAACAGGTCTCAAAGAATAACACCAGGATAATTTTACCCATGGCTTATTGCCAGCATCAGACCACACCAGTCTAAACCTGTGGTGAAATTACACTGGTGTTATCCTTGAAGCAAGTTCACTCCTCGGACAAACCTCATTTCTCGTCTATTGCATTTCCACAAAAACAAACAAAAAAACACAATTTCCATTATATTCAAAACAACATGCACAGACATACTTCTCTCTCCAGAGGCATGACTCATCATTGCGAACACAAGAAATGGAATGAATACACCAAATGTTACTGAAATGTTACTCTTTTAAAATGGTGGCTATTTCAGTGGCACACTTAGCGGAATATAATGAGTCATAATATAATAGGTCTCATAATAAGTAACCACAACAGTTTAGACTTGGTCAGTCTGACGCTGGCAATGGGGCCAAAGGTAAAAATGACACCGGTTGTTACGCTTGAAAGCAAGGTCACGCCTCAAGACATGTACGATGTCGAGTCATCATCACTACATTTGGACAATGCTGTCGGCTTCGACACCTTTCAGTAATCAAACTTGACATCCAGGGTTCCCACACGTCTCCCGTTTCCCCACTGCCATACTTTCTCCAGATGTTAATCCCTTGACTAGATTGGATGATTGCGGACAGTGTTTTGGAAGGGATGATGTATTTGCTGGGCAACACGCCTGCCAACTAGGCCATACCAGTCTGCGGCTGACGATTCTTTTACACAGCAATAAGTACAACAATATGCCTAATTGCAGTGGGTCTGCAACGACATATACAATCAAGAGGGGGAATTAACATGGCCACCTGCCAAATACAGGTGATTTTGAGCAGTGACGGGTAAATTTGCTAAACCTACTAGCCACTGTGGCAGGTGAACAAAGTTTACCCAAATGGGAAAGGGGTGTAAACCTTTTAGTTCAGCTAATGACAGTGTACAAAGAGTTGCAGAATTATTGGGACAGCAATGTCAAATTGCTCGTTTCGCCTCTAAGCTGATAAATATGGCATTTCAAAACAGTTGCTGCTTCCGAATTCGCCATGCTACATACTCGTATGTGCTATATACATGTTGTCTGCAATTTTCAGTGTGTGATCTGTTAGTATGCAAATAATATTTGAAGTATGGGGCGGACGGTTGCTAGACGATCGTTTCAATCCCACAATCCTTTGTGCCAGGTCGTTTCCAGTGCCATTTTCAGTTCCAGGTCAGTGAACATTTTCACTATATTAGAACGATGCCATTCAATGTGTCAAGTCTCCTAATTTCAAGGTAAAATGTGTATTGGGACAAACAAAATGTTTCAAAATGGTCCGGTTATCCTACACTGCTGTAATTATGTACATGTCCTTCAGACAGCACTGGGTGAGTGCATCTAGGGGTTTTGAACAGTATTTTCTTTTTGGAAAATTGTTTTAATTCTGTTGTTCTCGTTGACAAGGCTGAGACCAAGTCCCTTCGATACATTTCAACAGGGACCACATGGGATTTTAGGGTGTACAAGTGGGACTCAAGAACAGTATAGGATATGTGGTTGACTTCTGAATGGCATTCAAATCCATTCCTTGAGGTTTCAAAGAAAATATGTCATCGCCCTCTTAATACATAGAGGTGACATTTCAATGACTTTTTTCCTGTGCAATTTCCCTGTTGACTTCCATTGTAAATTTGGACACGAAAAAACTCACGGAAACGTCCTTTATTTTCACTTTTCACAGGATGATTTCCATTTTCTTTGAAATCCCTGGGACTGGACCTGAATGCCACCCAGAAGTCAAACCACATCCAGTATTTTAATATTCCAATTAGTGATATCAAAACCATTTTGAAAATAATGTTCAGAAACCCCAGATACAAACCACAGATGACGTCTTGAGTGAAACAATGAAGCCTAAATAATTCCAGCAATGTTTAACAGCATGGCCAAGTCAAACACCTCAAATGCCTTTAAAATTCAAACTGTGAGACTTGGCACACTGAATGGTACTGTTCTTATGATATAGTTCGCAATGTTCAAAAACACCAGACATTGCGACCTTCACAGTCATCCGTTTGATTTGAGGGAAGCAAAAGGTTCACACATTTAAAAACGTATGAGTGCTATCAAAGTGGGATGAAAGCAGCTTTTAGAACATCCTGGTGACTTCAAACTTTGAATGGATTCTTTTAAGTATAGACTTAGGCCTAAAATGCTAATATAACGTATATCAATCTCTCATAAGCAGTCCATCATTTTCTATGGTAGTCTATGTTAGGGTATAACAATAAATGCTGTGAAGTTGAGTCGATTTCAATTAAAATAACCCATACATACTAAACAATTTGATGTTTGATTCGAGGTGTCCAGTAAAGACTCTGAGTGAATGGTAGAATTAGAGAATCGACCAGACAATGACTTGTGGATGAAAAAGGGAATTACCATACTTTCCCAGACCATAGGAACTGTGTAGGAACCCTGGACATCTGTGGAATAGAGGCCTTTCCACGGAATGTTTAGAATGCCCATTTATCCGCCATGTTGGAAGAAACAACGGTTGCCATGTGCAAAACAACAACTGCTCTACATTGATATATGAGAAATATATGACATACATAACACAAATGTAATAAATTGGTGTCCTATCTCTGGATCTTGTAAAGACGTTACATTGGAACAGTAATATCATGCTTTCCCAATGCGTTAACCTTCTCTACCACTGCACAGAATTGAGCCATTTCCTTTCACAAGTGGTTACCAATTGTTACAGGCAGCCATTTTGGAAGAGCCACAACTACACAAACATTCCGTGAGGCCTCCATTTAGGCAGATTGAAAACAGTCACTTAACAGCCCTTGCGTCGCATATCGAGACCAATATCCACCTTTGTGCGGGCAAAAATGAAGCACTCCTTGGCAGCAAATTTTTTTGTTTAAACTTTTATGGAACTTTGCAGGTCCACAAATTGTTTTGCATTCTAAAAAGTACAAACCAACGGTGCTACATTTATTTTGGTCTGTACTCTGACCCCCCTCCAACCACCAGGGGCCATGTTAGATTCTTGTCTCATTAAAGTGGTCTCTTATAAACATGATATTCTGGATGTTTGCTACACGTTGTCACTGACTGCACTGCCTTGGGAGTAGGGCTGTACCGATACCAGTGACTGGTATCGGATATCAGTATCGGGACAATTTCACCGATACTAAAATCAAATAACAGAGGGGAAAAAAACGTGTAACATTTCAGAAATCAAAGCAATGTCACTTCATTTGCTGGATTTTGAGACATAGAAACTCATTAGGTCTCTCTAATAGAGGAAAAAAGGGATAGTATCAATGACCCAAAACTGATGGTCGAAGTCTATAGTTAAGTACACAACAGCAGATTAGATCGTCTTTATGGGCCAATACTTACAAGTTTAGAACTCAAGTCGGTATCGGCAGTGAGTGAAAAAGTGGT
Source organism: Parasudis fraserbrunneri (assembly GCA_900302295.1). Taxonomy (NCBI): domain Eukaryota; kingdom Metazoa; phylum Chordata; class Actinopteri; order Aulopiformes; family Chlorophthalmidae; genus Parasudis; species Parasudis fraserbrunneri. The sequence goes on along the minus strand of OMKL01146968.1, from coordinate 13,918 downwards.
ATCGGTGCACCCCTACTTAGAACTACCTTTGAAAAGAAATAAAATTAAAAAAACACACACATTGCATAACAGGACACAAGGGTAATATGTAGTATACCCATCTGCACGGTAACAATTTCAGATGAAAGAAACATTACAATATTAATTTTCCTTTGAATGCCTCAGGCAAACGTCATTGCATCAAGATCCACTGACTCATGTTGGCTATCTATACGATGCATATTGCACAAACGGAGCACTTATTTCATTACATTAAATTGCCTATATTATGATCATTTATAAACTGGTTTCCAAAGTAGGTCTAGCCCTCATATGATTTATGTGTAAACACATACTCTACTCGCAGGTAAAGTTCAATGGTAAAGTAGGCCTACACACCATGACAACCTCTGAGAAAGGTTGGTGAATTTTGGTTTTAAAAATTAAAATATCTAGACTTGTGCAATGGAAAGGTTATTTTTTCTCATATAACTCAGCAATAATTCCCCTTTAAACATTGCAAACACTTTAATAATAGCTTTCACTTTTCAATATCTCTTAAGTAGGAAACGCGGTTCAAATATAATGTTATTACTTTGTTTAGCAGCCTGGTAAACTGTATTAATGGTGGATTATGTGAAGAGTAATATCCATGGTTGACATACATGTCAGTACTGCCAGTCTGTGTTGATTTATTTTGTGAGTGCTGTTTGCTCCCTTGGAGTTAAACCATATCAGTTAAAATGTCTTCATTATATAATAAAAGTTTTTTTAATTTTATTTTTTTGTATTATTTTTTTCTTCCATTTTTTATTTTGGATTACTTTTGCATAATATATCAATCCTCGTCTCCATCGTCTGCATCGTCTGGTTGCATCTCTCGTTGCTGCTGTCCCAGCTCCCGTGCTCTTTTCTCGCGTTCCTTCTCCTGGATGTTCTTAATCTCCTCGGCGTATTTACAGAATGTATCCCCAAATTTGGACCACACTTTATGAGGCACCGTGATTGAGTTGCGGTACGTGGGCTTCACTTCGCTAACCCTCATAAACACTCCGTACTTGTTGGACCCCACGTCGAAGAAAAATCGCTTGTTGTCCACAGTTAACGAGGAGCCCTCCGGTAGTTCCACCGGCTCGTCCTCCGTGCAGTAATCGTCAATAAGTTTCGCCAAAGCATCGCGAAACTCAATAAGTCCCTGTGCAGGCAGAGCGATAGTCTGGCCTTGCGTGGATCCCAAACCGACTCCTCGGTTAACGGTCTGTCTGATTCTCAGAAAGCGTCCCCGCTGGTTCTCCTTCAGATCCATGTAGTACTTCCTATTCTCCCGCACCAAGAACTCGCTTTTCAGCGCTCGACGCGGCTCGTCCTGTACCACGTCCGGGTTGCTGGGACCCAACTGGGCGTAATGTTCGATGAAGTCCCCCAAGTAGTCACGGAACTCCACCGCCACAGACATAGAGAGTGTCAGACGGCTCTTGTTCCCCCCGGCCCCGACTTCTGCTATCTTTAAAAAGCGGCCCTTGTTGTTCTGTTTCACATCCAGGTAGAACCGTTTGTTCTGAATGTCAACCCGCTTGGATGCCAGCTCCTGTGTGTCGTGCTGTAGGCCGGAAGCTGTGGCGAGCTGCGTGGAGCCGCTAGCCGGGCCTCCTGCTGCTCCTCCCTGGTCACTGCCACTGTCTCTGTCCGCCATAATGCTACCTTCTCTCTGTGTGTGCGTCACTGCAAACGCTACAAACCATAGGATTATGCTACAAACCGACAGCCAGCAGCTGCTGCTGCTGCTGTTGCTTCTGCTGCTGCTTCTTCTTTTTCTTGTGGCTTTTCGGCAGGCTAGATATCCGTTGGCGTTTGACTGCCTCTCACTTAGACTTGAGTACTGCAGCTTAGATAGGCGGTGGACTGAGGAAGCGATAAAAAAAAAATATGAGGCAATATAGTTAATTTTAGTTTTTGTATAGACAGACTTCGATATAGCTTCGAAATATTTACAGAAATACAATAACATTTGTTGGCACTTTAACACCTTGCAGATGCGTCCACAAAACTTCTCATCTCTGCTTTCATTTTCATGAAATTATCCTTTGGAAATTGCACGGGGCTCGGTACACTGCACTGTATTGGAAATGTAGGCCAACCAAAATACAAAACAGATACACTCTCTTGTCTCTTATATTAATCTCTTTGCTCCTCTCTTATGTCGTAGGAGCCTTCCTTGCTCCTCTGTAGCCAGCTTTTTCATTTGGGTTTTCAAATTAAGTTTACGCTTTAACAATATAGTCCACTACTTTCAAAACGTCAAGCAATGTACATAAACAATCATAAATTGCTTCAGAAATAGTCTGATTACAAATCCAAAAGAAACATAGTTTTACTCCCTCAATTAGCCCATACCTACAAGAGATAGGTAGCCTATACAGGTTTGGGCTTGAGAGACATAAAATACAATATAGAAAATACAAAGAAATTACACAGAGTTCATCCCCAAATTCAAATATGTCCTTACCCTTTCAAGTGAGAGACGAATTCAGACTTTTCTTTCGTACATAGCACTACAGCAGAATGTGCAGGAGAGTTTATAACTCAATGTCACAAAATAAGACATCAATGTAACTTCTACACTGTATATAGCACAGGATGCAGGCACTATATGTAAATGTGAACAAAAACACTGTGGAAAAAATGTCACTGTTTATCAGCTTGATCTTACACTCAATATATGAGACTTTTAAAAAATGAACTTTTAATTGATTATTATTTTTTCTCAAAGTCACAATCATTAGCACATCAGATATTCATATAGGGGCTGCAGTGGATTCGGAGGTAGCGTGGTCGTCTGGTAATCCCGAGGTTCCCGGTTCAATCCCGGCAGCATCTCGAAGTGTCCTTGAGCAAGGCACTCAATTCCTAACTTCTCCCGATGAGCAGGCTCTGGGAACTCTTAAGGTCATCATTAATTATATGATGTCATCCTTTCTGCTCACAAAGCCGACATCAAAGCCCCTCACTATATTTGAATGGGACTTAAAGGGGTTTTAGGTGTCTAGTGGACTCTCTATCAGAATATTCAATCACATGAGATATGTAGTTGACTTCTGGGTATTATTTTGTCCAGTTTCGGAGGGTTCAAAGAGAATATAAATCATCACCTTCCTGTCAAGTGAAAGTACAGAAAGGTGCAATTTCAGTGACTTTTCCATGTCCAATTTTACTATGGAAGTCAATGGAGAAATCAGTTTTACTATGGAAGTCAATGGAGAGACTGACCAGGAAAGTCACTGAAACTGAATCTATCTGTTCATACACTTATATGGACAGGAGGGCGATGATTTAGATTCTCTTTGAATCCTCAGGGATTGAAAAAAAAAACCACCCAGAAGGCAACAACATATCCCATACTGTGTTTGAGAATTCTGTTGGTCTCTGCTTTGGTAGCAGGAAAGACAAAATAATATCACGAATGACTAAAAACTCACATGAACTTTAAAAAGTAAAACCGTACTCAGAATATATTATCTATTAGATTTTGTTCATGAGAATTTCTCAGGGTGCTAATGATTGTGACTTTGGGTTTTCTTTGAACAAATTCAGCTCAATTAAAATGAATGTATCTATGGGTGACAAGACTTCTTGAGGGCACTTTAAGCTCCCCACTGATATTATCCTCTCTCGGCTCAATGCATGCAATTCTTCACACTAGATGCCCAGCTCCACCTAGTTAGCTAAAGGAATTTAAGTAATGGGTCCCTTTTCAGACTGTACAAAAAGCACTTAAAGCTGACCACTAGAGGGCATCAGTGAGCTGCCTCTCTTTCTCCCAAAAGGTTTGAAATGATGGACTAACAACAGGCTGACCACTGGTAGCGCAGGGTTGACCGAGCAGGACACCATGACTCAACGAGACCTTCTGATAGCAGGTGGTCATGAGACATTTTGAAAATGTGAAAGAAATACTGTTCAAAGTTAATTATTGCAGCTTTAAACATACTCAGCAGTGTACCCCAAAGCAAACAAAAGACAACGACTGTCCATTGATTCCCATTTGATTTGTTTATGTCATTATTTTAAAGTCAAACTGTCATTGAATCCTGTACTTTGTGCTGGAACTATTCTATGTTGAAATACCAGGAAGTAACAGCTGCAGCACACAGTCAAGAAATCAACAATAGTTTGACCTCAAAATGACACAAATAATTTCCCATAATTTTGTTTATGGATAGAATTTGTGTAATGTACTGAAATGTCAGTTTGACCGTAAAACCATTTATTGTTACAATTTACAATTTGTTTGAGTATGTTGTGTATGGACAAGGATGGAAGGGAAGAAAAGCCCTTTTGCCAATTTTATGTGTGTGTGTGTGTGTGTGTGTGTTTGTGTGTGTGTTTTTTGTTTTTGTTGTATTGTATTGTACAACACTGTTTGCTTTAAACTTGAAAGAAGGGCTTCAAAAGTTTCAGAACCTTCCCTTTAATGCATATAAAGCTACAATCATTGTCATATCATCATTATTATAATAATTATTACCGTTTTTTTGTTTTTCATACAACACGCATTGCACTGGGCGCCGTGCCCACAGACTTAAATTAGTATATAAAAACATACATTAAAATCTATAAATGGAAAGCACACCACTATTAAAAGACAACTAATCACAACAGAAAATGTGCTTGGACCCAGCCCCATGAATCTTATGTTTTTGATTGCTCTTGTATTTACTCTCAGACACACACACACACACACACACAAAACGTAATTGTCCATCATATGACAGAAAATTGCCTTTGACATGGGCTAGTAAAACATATACCGGAAAACACAGCTTACAAATTACAAAAAAACAACAACAACAGATTTAATAAATATAGTGATTAATGGGACTGGCAGTGGTTTCAACAATAGTTTATATGGTTTAAAGGGGAATGCCACCCATTTTAAGAACTCCATTGTTGTCCAAAAACTGTTAAAACAAGTCACAGATTTATACTTTTTCGCTTTGGTCAGTATAATTCATCATCACCATGAGTTCGGGCATTGTACTTTTTCCTGGAACTACTTTATGAAGTGACAGTGATTGCTTTGAATCTGCCTTCCTGAAGTAGTTATTAAAGGAGAATGCCACCCCTTTTAAGAATTCACATAATGTTCTTCCTGTGCCCCAGGACAGTTCAGCCAGTATTTGTGAACATGCACCACTCTCTCCTACAGCTAGAAATCAGAGAGAGAACCCTCCAATCAGTGATGTCACTGGGATGTAAAATCTTGGGGTGCTCCATTGACAGTGAATGGGGCTCTGATTTTATGAGGCCCTAAAGTGTTTGTGTGAGTTCTTGCACCCAAATGAGGTTTTAATTTTTGTTCAGACCTTCTAGCAATGGTAAGAATATAAACCTCATTTGTGCGTAAGAACTCACACAAATATTCTATGGCCTCATAAAGTCAGAGCCCCATTCATTGTCCATGGAGCAGCCCCAGATTTTACATCCTAGTTACATCACTGATTGGTGGGTTCTCTCTCTGGTTTCTAGCTTAAGGAGAGAGTGGTGCGTGTTCACAAATACTGACTGAACTGTCCTGGGGCACAGGAAGAACATTATGTGAATTCATAAAATGGGTGGCATTCCCCTTTAATAACTACTTCAGGAAGTGACAGCGATTGCTTCGGAAGTAGTTCCGGTTCAGGCAGATTCAAAGCAATCACTGTCACTTCATAAAGTAGTTCCAGGAAAAAGTACAATGCCCGAACTCATAGTGATGAAGAATTATGCTGACCAAAGCAAACAGTATGAATCTGTGACTTGTTTTAACAGTTTTGGACAACAATGGAGTTCTATCACCTCTGGATATGAACTATAATCTAGTGTTGGCTGAACGGATCATACTTGTAAGTAGGAGAAATGGATTGTAGTTTTGGTCTTTTCATGGGCTATGTTGACAATAACAAAAAACAAAAAAAATTACAGTGGCCTTATCCTTTAACCCTAACCCTGCATTTGTCTGCGGGCTGTGTGTCTATCAATCATGCTTTGATATGTCTGTCAATCATTCTGTATTAAGTATGGCCGCCCCATGTTTGAAGTCATTAAAGCTGCAATCATCGTTTTCTGAAAACTAGAGGGCAGCAAGGAGCCATTGTAAACAAAGCACCCCTCTCTTTCTCCCAAAGCGAAAGATTTGTCTCGTTTCGCCCCAACTGATCATTGTAAATACATCACATATAAACATAACACTACCTTGCTAGCAGAATCTAAGAGATCTGCTGGAGAAAATAGGGTGGGAAAATAGGCGGAGCTAAAGCATGGTCTGGGTTTTGTCAACAACAAAAAAAAGAAATGATGGAGTAACAACAGACTGGCCAATGGTAGCGCAGCGTTGCTTGAGCCACCATGACCATGACTCAATAAGACCCTGTGATAGGCGGGAGCCAGTCTGGGGTCAGCCATACATAATACAGTCTCCCATTCAAATGTATACGTGGTTAACGAGCAAATCCAAGTGAAAACGAAAAACGAGCGATTCATGTGGCTGGATCCAGATATACAGAAAGCAAGTTCTTTTGAAGAAATCACAACGTCCATTCCTCTGGCGCTGTACGTAAGAGAAACATACCACTCAAGTGTCCAAAACATCAGGAACACATTGTCGATATTGAGTTGTCACCATCGATATATAGAATAATGAACAGATAGGAAATAAGCACCCTTCTTTCATGGATTCGAGCATCATTGCCACATACCGTCCTTGGCTTTAGGTGGGCTAATCATTTATGCAGGCGGTGGCAGTTGAATAAAATGATACTTTGAAAATAAACCGCTTTTGTTGTTAAGAGGACGTCAGATAGATGGAAAAAAGAGATTCAGGTAGTGCAGGCTTATCACTATGCGATGACATTTGCCAACAACATCCAGCCATAATGAACGAGCAGGCATCTGAATAAATAGTAACAAAGTAGGCTTACGTCTACTATAAAGTCAACGACAACAACAACGACAACAAAAATCGAAGGAAAATCGAAGGCAGCGGTGATGCAACCATGGTCCAATAGTGCTTCTCTAGCCAGTGATGCAGCGTGCAGGTCCCCGGGGGTTGATTACTTCCTGTCCCGTTCCGTTTACGTATACGAGTGTCCGTTCTATACATTATTCTATTTCTATGGTTGTAACCTATTCCATTTATTTTTTTTTTTTTTTTTTTTTAAACAAGGACGCACCGTCATCGATGCCAAGCTAACAGGTCTTCTACAAAGTGCACTGCCTGTGAGCCACCAGTAGGGGGGCAGAGCGACGAACCTTGAAAAATGTACTCAGGTGCCGGGCTGGACTCACCGGACTCGCTCGCTCCACGTCGACTTCACGAGAGCAGCGGCTAATTAACCAATCAGCGCCTGAGAATTCACGAGGGCAGCGGCGAATTAACCAATCAGCACAGGGCACCTCCCCTCTGGTCACGATGAGCGCGTGAAGCAAGACATACGAGAGCACTGGTTGGTCACAGGAGTGATGCAATGCGCCCGTTTACAGCAGACAGTTTAGATGTTAGCCAAAGATGAAAGGTGATGAGTTAAACAGCTGTTGGCAAAGTCTCAGGTGTTTTCAGGGAGGAAGAATAGTCCTTATTGAGGTTAGTCATCATCATCAGCTGGACACTGCTCAGGCAGATAGCCTATAAGAGTTTGATCGCCAAATTGATTTAGGGTTGATACAGTAGCTGTTTTTCCTCTCTCTCCTCTCTCTTTTTTGGTATCCTGGTAGCCTAGACCTATATAGCTGATCGGAGATGTTGCCTTTGTAAGCCATGGATTCACCTACTCAGCCTAGTTCATAGAAAGAATGGTTGTTCTCAGTCTTTTCAAGACGGTGTAATAGATTCAAGGCAATATCATAGTCATATCAGTCTTATATCAGGAAATCATTTTTTTTCCCTCTGCCATTTTGTCTTATCCTCCTAGTTTGTCTCCCTGTAAAGCACTGAGAAGTCACCTCTCACGGCCACAGAGTGTCTCCACAGTGCGAAAGGTACTTCTAAGCTTCAAGGGGTGACGAAACAGGAATCAACTGCCTCTCTCTCTGCTTCATGCAACATTTTGAAAAAGGATAAACAGTGGGCGTAGATGAGATGGTATTGCGGTATTGCCTCTGAGCTGGCCATGGATTGGTTTCTCAAAACAGAAACTTTGTCGATTGTCAAGTTCTTCGCTGTTCACAGATAACATTACAAATACATCTTTTCCAGAGCGATTACAGACCTTTTGCACTTGATTAATACTGCCGTGTGAAATACGCATTTCATTCATTTTAAAGACAGATAGGCCTAGTACAATGTTTGTAAATCACTGCTTAGTGTCTACATTGCTTTGTATAATCTATGTAAAATATGTTGTTTATTAGCATTTCATTTCACTACATTCAAAAAAGGATTTTGTCCTTTTCAGGGTTAAGGGTCAATTCACTTCCGAATCAGTCAATTCAATATGTATATGTAAATATATATATATATATATATATATATATAAGTGAATTGTAGCTGCAGTATACTGTACATATATAATTCACTTTCTAATGATAAGAGAATTCATACTCAGAACCGTAGCCATAGACGAGATAATAGAGCTTTTGATAACACTTTACTTAGAGCATACGTCTATAATCCATTACAATGGAATTCATAATGCTCATGATGCAATACACCTACTAGCACATAATATCCTGTATCAATACCCAAACATATGAAGTCCAATTGACCTCATGAAGCAAGTAAGAGCTTCTAATAACCACCATGCTCATATGCATAGTCCCTCCAGGATCTTTGTGATTTTGCAATCGCAAGAATTAATGCGAATTCAACCAAAACCCACTGCATTATCATAATAATTAAAAGTCAACAGAGTGCTTGCAACTTTGGCTAATAGAGGCCTTGTATGGAATGTTTGTGTAGTTCTCTTTCTTTTGGCATGGCTACCCCGTAAACATTGGTAACCACTCTCAAAAGCAACTGCTTAATTTATGTGCAGTGGTACAGTCGGTAAAACGTTGGAAAAGCCTGATATTACTGTTCCAATGTGACTTGTTTACAAGATTGAGTAAAAAGACACCAAATGATTACATTTTTGTTGATATATTTCTCATATAGCAACCGCTGTTTCTTCCAACCTGGAGCAAATAGGCATTCTAAACATTCTGTGAAAGGCCTCTATTATAACACTGAACCATAGGCTATGAATCAAATGATAAGTCAACAAACTACCGGTAACAGTATATTTTATTTAGTTCAGTGGTGTGCACAAACTCTCTTAGGGTTCAGGGGCCAAAAATTTAAAAAGGGGCACCTCCTCCACGCGCACCAATGTGGGGCCCCACTTGGGTTGCAGGGGTGTGCATGCATGCTGAAAGAGCCCCTCAACTGGGTTGGAGTGAGTTTAGGCTGAATTAGGTCTCACTCACACACACATACACACACACACGCACACACACTATGGGGGTTTCGCATACTGTAAGACGCGATCTGGGCTGGGCTCGCCGCTGGGTTAAGCGCACATCTGGTTAGATATCACGGAGGAGAGAGCAAAATGGGCGGGGTTTTCACGAGAAGAGTAGAACGGTAGATATCAACATAATCTACATTGTACTGTTTAAACATAAAATAGATTTTTAGAGTGGGGTAGGGTTAAGGTTGACCCTTAGGACATCAGCAAACAGAAAACGGGACGGTTCAAATCTTTCAATCTATGTGTGGTTCTTCGTGGAGAGTTTGGGCCACCAGAAAAATCAAAGCGTTATGGGTCACAATAATTATTTAAACGTCTCCTTTAAATCCCTCTTTCCCTGTAAGACGCATTGCAATCTATTATAGTCTTATTCTTTAAGTAAAGTGTAACTGAGCCTTTTTTTCCCTTCATATCAAAGGATTTTCAATGATCAAATTCTGATAAACGACTTTCTGGATTGACAGAAATGAAATTGCATTGACCCCAACTATTCTCCTCTCTATTTCAGTCATTCAGTTGGTCTGTGTCATCTGTCTGTCTGTCTGTCTGTCTGTCTGTTTGTCTGTCTGTCTGTTAGTATGTCTGTCTGTTGGTGACTATGACAGCAGGTCTTCATACTGTTTCCTGAAACAGTCTCCGGCAGGGAAGAAGTCCCAGCATCGTTCCTGATACATCTTCCACACATAGGACTCCTGAAACAAGGAGAGAAGGAACGGATCGATCGGAAATTCAGTTTTTGTGGGAGACAGCAGGGGGCAGCAAACTGCCCGCCTGACAAGGCTACCCTGCAAAAAGACAAACTTAGCAAGGGATTATTATCTTGTATTAAGCCTTTTTGTGCTTATTTCAGGATATGTTGTGATCGTGTTCAGACAAATGTGCTTACTGCACTGGGAGATTGTTTTGCTTGTTTCAAGAATTGTACTTGTTTCAGGATAATGATAGCCAACTAGTTTTCAGACATTTTCTCCAAACAAGGAAAAAACATCTTGAAACAGGAAAACTTGTTTTAAGATAATCTTACTTGTTACTTGGCATTAACCTGAAACGAGTAAAATGCTTAAAACTAATTTGATCTTGTCAACACAAGATAAAAATACCTTGCTAAAACCTTTTTGCAGTGTACAGTTAACATGTTAACATCCCCCACCCTCCAGAAGCACTACTGAATTATATAGAATTATTATTCAATAGTGCTTCGAGTGTCTCCTGTGGGATACTCAGAAACATGGAAACATGGCACATTCAAAAATGACTTTCATTATTTTAGTTTCATTAGTTTAGCTATTTCATTACATGATACTAAATTACAAAACTCTGAGCGATACAATTAGGTATCACTCGTTAATCTTGACCAAATAGTGTGGATGGCATCCTCTTGTTCAGCGAAAACACTTTTGCAAACATTTATGTTTTTTAGAAAATAGAGAATCATAATAAGACAACTGAACATCTTGAGAAGATCGACAACGTTTTCAAACCGAATTATCAAAAGATCATATGTTTGGAGTGCTGTGTACATTCATATAATTAAAGGCAGTAGAAGTTGAGTACTTTCAGGCGACGACTATCACATTCACACTCCCGAGTGATTTGGATTGACGTCACATCTGCTAACACACAAAACTTCCAAAAACGTATATGATTCTTCTGTCTAGTAGTGGTTCAACTAATAACCCATACTGACCTGGCCAGTGTGTTCAGTCTCATCTTTGTTTATCAGGTACATCAAGAAGAACCTAGGGGAGAACACACACATTTGGATCAGTGTTTCATTTTTACATGTGGTCACCCACCCATACACACACACACACACACACACACACACCATTCGTTAGGCAGAATGTCACCCATTTTAAGAATTCAAATATGTTCTTCCTGTGCGCCAAGACAGTTCAGCCAATATTTGTGAGCATGTACCGGTCTCTGCTGAAGCTAGTATTCAGAGAGAGAACCACTGAATACGCGGTGTCACCTGCATGTATGACCCGGGGCTGAGTTTGGTGACGTTTACATTCTAGTACTGCTAACAGGTCTGAACCACCTCATTTGGGTGTAAGAGCTCACACAAACATTGTATGGGCCCACAAAGTCAGTGTGCTCCATTCAGTGTCTATGGATGTAGCTCCAGAGTTTAACATCCAGGTGACCTCATACATTCAATGGTTCTTTCTCTTTTTTTTCTAGCTTTAGGAGAGAGTGGTGTATGTTCACACGTATTGACTGTCCTGTGGCACAGGAATAACTTCTTAAAGGGTATGTTCAGACCCCTGGCCCCATTCCCTACTTACCAATGACAATGTTGATCGGTTGAGTCCTTTCTCAGCACAATCCATGCTTCGCACTGGATACCCGCGACTCCAGCTAGTTAAGCCACAAAACCGATGCAAAGTCAATGGGGCCTCGTTCCAGTCTGAGCGTGGCCCCATTGACATTGCATTAGTTGTGTGGCTAACTAGCTGGAGTGGCAGGTATCCAGTATGAAGAACAGAATGGATTGTGCTGAGAAAAGACTCTACCCTTCGACAGCATCATCGGTGAGTAGGAAATGGGTCCAAAATTCGGAACATACCCTTTAAAATGGGTGGCATTCCCCTTTAAGATGGAGAGAGAGCGTACTCACATGTAATTGGCCAGGTTGTGCTCATCTAATGTGTGTGTCTCAAAGCCATGTGGCGTCGTATCGAAGTAATCACTGCCGATGCCACATATGAAGCATTTGGTCTGCAATAAAAAAAAAAAAAAGACATGAAAACTATGAGGTTCAAAAGATTAATCCATTGTGTGTGCAGAAATTGGGTGAAGCTGACACCTAAAACGTGAGACAAAGCAGTGACTGGCCCTCTTCTGACTACGTGAGGATTCTTTGGAGGACTAGCGGCTTACCTGAGCAGCTACAGACTGAAAAGACAGGACAGGGATGTCCCCAGCTACCACAGAAATGATTCTAGCCAAACTGATTCACTTCCATTCATTTTGAGGACCATGTCTAAATATCATACTTCTGAAGTATAAACAAACTGCTGCTGTGCAGATTTCAATAAAACAGACAGTTCTGAGTTAAAAGTATGTGTTTGTTTTGTTCCCATGAGAATAGTTAGCTTTTGTGAGATAATAATAGTGTTTGCCAAGGGCAACTACACTAATAATACTTGAGGTAATAGTATGTGTTTGCCAAATGCAATCACACAAATGAAGATATTATATGAGATTATAATAGTGTTTTTGCCACAGACAGCCATACTAATAATAATACTGCACCTCCATGTCTTCCTTGACTTGCTCCTGCTGGTCTCTGAGTTCTCCAAAGGCATCGATGATCAGACCTGTAAACAACACCACCATCAGATGTGTTCCCCAAAGACCTTGTGGTGCTACGAATCCCTCAAATCCCCTATCCTGCACCTTCATTCTGTTCTATTGGGTTTCTGAATACCTTCAAATCCCCTATTCTGTGCCTTCATTCTGTTCTATTGGGTTTTTGACTACCTTCCACAACCCCACATAGTTCTTTTCTTTTCCCACTTTGAAACCGACCACCCAAAGAACAATAGAAATCTTTCTACAATAGAGATGGTGCCCTCTCCAATTTGGCCAATTAGGAGTTGGCTCCTGGCTACACATTGAAATGGTGCAGCACATGAACAGACAAAGAAACCTTAAAGAAACGACAGTATCCAAACTGGAAGTTGCCAATATAGGCTACTCATTTACTGTATATGCTCTATTCTTAGCCATTATAATATTTGTTTGATTCTGCACAGATTCAGTGACCTTGTGGAGCACTGCATTGTGGGATACACTCCATGCTGGAAGCTTTCCTTTTATACCCTTCGTGGAAGGGAGGAAAAACAAGGGATCAAGGGAATGTAAATGCTCCCGTCCTCCACACAAGGTGTAACCGAATCCCACTTCGTTTGGCGGCCATTTTTCATTCTGGCATTTTTGGGGATCATCCCCTCGACGGAAAGAATTTGACCTGGAACTGACCGTACTGCCTGTATTTTTCTAACCGCGTGCCTTACCCTGGATGATGGCCAGCAGGATGACGATGACAAAGAAGAAGAAGGTGATGTCGAAGACCACTCTGTAGAGCTCGTATTCATCTCCAGCAGGGTCCTCGATCTCATCACCGATGCCCCCGCCGGCACGAACGCCCACGTACATGTGGAACAGGTAACACTGTGGACCGCAGGAAAACACAACCATTTAACACTACTACTGCTACTGCTACTGCAACTGCTACTGCTGCTACTGCTACTGCTATTACTGCTGCTGCTGCTGCTGCTGCTACTACTACTACTGCTGCTGCTACTACTGCTACTACCACTACTACTACTACTGCTACTACTACTACTACTACTCTACTTCTACTGCTACTGCTACTACTACTACTACTGCTACTGCTACTACTGCTACTGCTACTGCTTCTACTACTACTACTACTACTGCTACTG
>OMKL01146967.1:0-20000 GCA_900302295.1 Parasudis fraserbrunneri | reverse complement strand
TCTCCTCAGCTGATAGGGCAGACTGACTTCCTGCTCCTGACCAGAATTGCTGTTTCCTCACCATTGTCTGTCACTCACAAAACATTCCTCTGGAGTCTTCCATAAAACAATCTGGAATTCTTCAGAATTATAAAGTAGATGGGTGCAGCTAGTGTCTCGCCAATTTGTCGAAAGACAACGTGCTAGTTCATCATGAAACAAGCAGATGAACGTTGCTCCAGCAGTGGAGCCGATTTGAGTTCATTTTGACACTCGTAGAAATAAAAGTTTAGAAATCAGAAATTAAAAGCACTAGTTTTACAACAGGAAATCTGAAGCCTGATTAAGAATTAGAACAAATATGAGATTGAGCGGGTTCTGTTCCCATGGATAAGGGGGTTGGGCGGATCAATGTTTCTAACCATTATTAACTAAGTTAAACAATGAAATGACATTCCTCTCTCCTATACAGCCACTGGCTACTTAGCCTACAAGACTAGCCTAAAGAAATTATAACAATATCATACACCCCCATTAAAGTGTTCCTTGGTCAAAGTCAAAAAGCCTACTGCAGATAAAACCATCGAACAATTCAAAAAGCATGAAATGTATTATAAACTGTTAAGAATCTAGGCTGCATACGTGGTAAAACTATTGACTAATCTAGACTTGAAACCATGCCTACATTAGCAGAACGCATGATTTCTTAAATGATCAGAAAGTGGTCTCTAGCTTTCCCTTTACCAATGAATTGGCAATAATAAGCCTGCCAATTTGTACGGCATGTAGGTAGGCTGCACTGTAGATGTGGGGCAGTCTGTCATCATCGAGGCGCACAAGGGAACGGACGACTGTAACTTTGATGCAATGTATGAACATGAAATTGGGGACATTTAATAAGTTCAACAACCAGATTCTTTATAAGAAGTAGAACACGCATGTGTCTCCACTGTATGAAACAGCTGCATCGGGAGAATTTTAAAACTAGACACACCCTCTATGTAAACGAACTAATGTGATCAATTTATCTGTACAGTGAACAAGCAATCCATGTTAACTGCATTAAAGGCTCATCCCACTTAAATTTCGTCCGAAATTTAGAGCGGAGAGGAGAATTTGATAATCATGTTCAGTTTCTTTCGTTATTTCCTGTCCCAACATTCCCTCAGTTTCACGACAAAGGACTCCGAGATTACAGGATTGGACATTAATATTTGCCTACTTACCTGGACATAATTGTTCTCGCAATAGTCCGCTACTCTGGTAAGATTCTGGTAACTCTCTACAAGCGCTCTTTTGCCGGCTGGAATCTCTTCCTCTAACAACATTTGTAGCTCTGCCATCTTACATCTCTCCGCAGAGCCTCCTTGCCTTCCCTTTGATTGTAACCACCAGCTCTGCCTCGAAAAACTCCTTCGCCTGCTATTGTGGGATTCCTGCCCTCGCTTCGGCGTAACCTATCACCCACCCCCATAGAAAAAAAGAAAAAAGAACAAAACGCTGGGACCCGATAGTTGGATGCCGGGATATGTAGTGTTTCAATGTCTCCTTGCACATCAAATTGGATCTGATGGAAGGCGTGGTGACAGTGAAACATTGTAACATCACATTTGATGTCTATAACATTCTCTGTTGATTTTCATTTTGTGTCTTTAGTTCGCACCCATCAAGAAAAAAAGAATATAGGTCAATTTGACAACTAATCACCAACTGGGCTTGAAACTACATTTCCAGTGAGCGCTTTCCAAATTATGCATTGTGGACCTTGTAGTAACATCTAGGTTGCCACCAGCGCAAAAGATGTCTTTTGGCCCCATCTTCCCTTTACATAAAACTACAACTCCCTCTAACATAGTCTGCTTGTCATTATTATACTGTTCATGGCGTCTGTTAGCGAGCAAAAGAGAGGTCGCCTCCTCACAAGCAGATAGGCGAGATCATTTCATGGTAAGTAGCACCTTTTTAGAGTTATTGGGAGAACTGGTAAATATTGATTTAATTTATTGTACACATTTACTTCGCTAGATCCACGACTCGCGTTTGACAGTGCCCCAGATAGAAACGACACAACCTCCTCCTACTGGCGGTTGTCTCGGAGGAAAATGTTATTGTCAAAACACGGATATTGCAATTGCTGTATTGTTGCTGTAATCAATTCTATTGCCTGTTGTCAGTGAGCACAATTGTAACTATATATAGAGTATATCAAAGTGCCAATAAAGTTCTGCCTCTCTCTCTCATGTAATTGCACCTATATCCCCTATAGATTTGATATCAGCATCTCAATTCACTGGCAGTGGCATGATGGAGTGCGTTAGTATGGAGGATGACAGGCGTTTGACAGAGATGAGGTTTGATGCAGCTGTCAAAGTAATCAAAAGTTTGCCCCCTGACGGTGAGTAGGCTTGTGCAACAATAAGTACTAGACTGGCTTACAACAACGGTGTCAGTGTCATTATAGGTGCAACATATTTGTTTTCGTGTTTATCAGAGTGCTTTCACAGATTACAAAAGCAGGTGGAAGGTTGAATAGAGTTGGTCTGGCATCTTGAGCGATTTAAAGGCTTAACCCACATACTGTTGAAGCAGGAGAACACGTTGCTTTGGTTTTGCAATGCCAACACACTTCCCCCCCATCAGTACCCTATTCTTGACAATGTGTTGTCTTTTGACATTAAGTCCAACTCAAGGCTTAATAAATGCCACCATGTTTTTACAACAAAAAAAGTAGTTTAATGGTAGTTTAATGATAATTTCAGTTTTACCATGGTACCGGCCATTGTATAAATAATTTACCATGGTACTGCCATGGTAAAAATCATGTATCGCCATGGAACCAATTTTGCACTTTAACAATGCAACAATTCATTTCAACCAATCCAATTCAAACCATGATGGAAATACCATGATACCTTTTTGGAAATACCATGATCCTTTTTGTAAGGGGATGGTTGGAGTGACAAAAGTTTCCAGTAATTTGATGAAAAGATAGGTACTCGTGGCAAATTAGCTTTTTTATTTTTTATTTTATTTTTAAGGTGTAAATTGCAGTGTGCAATACCTAATTTCACATTAATTTGCTTTCCTTCAGGTTCCTTTCAACCCTCCAACGACATGATGCTCAAATTCTACAGTTACTATAAGCAAGCCACTATAGGTCCCTGCAACATACCCCGACCGGGCTTCTGGGATGCCGTAGGCAAAGCTAAATGGTATGACGGGAAATGCATGGACAGTTTACCAACAATGTATTGGAAATGCACAATGTGTTTCCTTTCCATCTACCTTATCCTCTGTGGTATAGACAAAACCGATGGAGTTAATTTTCACACTCTGGCTTTGTTACTCGGTGTTATCATTCACTGCGGTCATGTCAGGTGATCTCTGGACTTACGTGGTGCTACATGGAATGTCACCTCTTAC
Organism: Parasudis fraserbrunneri; assembly: GCA_900302295.1. Taxonomy (NCBI): domain Eukaryota; kingdom Metazoa; phylum Chordata; class Actinopteri; order Aulopiformes; family Chlorophthalmidae; genus Parasudis; species Parasudis fraserbrunneri. The sequence goes on along the minus strand of OMKL01146967.1, from coordinate 16,598 downwards.
CCACTTTGCTGGGTGTCTTTCCTTGTTTTTATAGAACAATGGTAAAAATAAAGCAAAATGTAAGAAATGTCTTTAGCTGTATAATATTGTTGATCAGGCCGTGATTATTTGAGATTTGATTGATCGCTGATCGCTTGTAGAGTTGCCAGCTACTTCCTAAGTCTATTTGGATGAGGGTCGTTGACCCACTGTTCACAAATTACACATTGGCCTGAACTAAAATGGCCTTTGCTGAAGTTGAAAACAATTATGGAAACGCTGCAGTATAAATATATACCTAAATATTTCTAGCCCAACACATGCTGTACATCCGAAATGATAATTGATTTAGTTTTGGGAAAAGTCCCTCTATACTGAAGAGGTCTTCCCTACCTGTTACTTGGTAATGTAATCACTGTTATTCCAAGCGGTTTGACATTTTGATATGCCTGTTCAGGGATGCTTGGAGTTCTCTCGGGGACATGCCAAAGGAGGAAGCGATGTCAGCCTATGTTGATGAAATGAAACTGGTAATAATTGCTACTCTCAATGGTACACCTAAGTAATAATAAGCTTAAAAAATACTGTGCAGTGTAACATGTTATTGAACTGACAATAGTTATGTTATTATGCATGCTAGCAGGGCTGCCCCCTTGGTTTGGTAGTTTGTCTATTAGTCATTTTCTATGGGTATTTTCCCCATGCTGAATGAGTTATTTCCTGAAAAATGACAAGCAGATTTCTGGTAAGCAGTGCGCTAGATTTAAAGAGGTCTTTCTGCATGTTTTCATGTGAGAAAAACAATTCGACAGATTTGTCGATTAAATCAACTGATCCATTAGTCGACAAAGTCCTAGTCCTCGTCGACTATTAGCTGACTAAGAATTTCTTTAGTCGAGGACAGCCCTACATCCTAGCATTGAATTTTGAAGCTGAATCTGTTTTTGTCCTGGTTTGTATATTGACTTTGAATAACAGGTCATGGTGACGTCCTCTGAGAATAACGTTGCATCTGTGTTTGACCCGTAGATCCTTGAGGGCATGCCCATCACCGATGAGGTCGAGCAGCTCCTGCGAGTTCTCGGCCCATTCTACGAGCTGGTGGACGAGAAGAAAAAGATCTCTCAGATATCAGACCTGAGCACAGGTACAGTTGGTCTCAATTAGGCATGCACCAATACTGTCACCGACCTGGTATGGCATATCGGACTGACGCCAGGCTAGGGCTAGCTGATCTGTAGTGGAGAATTTCCCCGTTATTAACACTCACTTCAGAGAACCTTGTGTATATCATGTCAGGAATCAAAGAAAAGCAACTTGGTTTTCTGCGGTTTTTTTTGGCACATGGAAAGATGTTAAATCTCTTTAATTTAATGGAGAAAAATGGATCGTACCCCAATAGCTTATGTCCGTTGTCCCCAAACGAATGGTCAAAGTCTATACTGTTCAGTAAAAGTAAAGGATCGGATCGGTACTCTGTATCAGCCAATACTTTAAGTTTGGGAATAAGAATCAGTGTCGGCAGTGAATCAGTGGCATCAGTGCATTTCTAATTCTAATCCATTATTTATTGTTTTTGAAATATCGAAGTATGTCAAGTTTAACATGTTCAATTTACCTTTTATCATATGCTCAGCCCGTTTGACAAAGTTTGCTAGGCAACTTGAAGGCAAGTACAATATTGTGTGTAAATACCAAATGTTTTGCTTCTGTCTGGTGTAGTACAGTTTTCCCCATACATAGATTTATTTGTGGCGGCCCACAACAATATCAGACAGACCCACCACAAATAGATTTCCCAAAAATGGACACAATAACATATTAGCATTGCTTCTTGTGGGGTGTGTATGTTCTTTTCCACTGCTGAATATGTGCATCTAACGCACCCTGGCCAGCCACCACCACAAATAAGAAAAAAATAAGAACCAGTGGGGAGCACTGTGTACCACTATAGAAAATATTAATGCTGGATAAATACAAGGTGGAGAGGACTTCTGTAACAGCCAAATGTATGTATTCTAATTCATATGATCAACTGACAAGGTATCCCACGTTGGAACCGGTTCTACATTTCCAAGCACCATGGATTGATTCGATAAGAAACATGAATTTCGAATCTGCTTGTCGATTCCTAACTGCAGCATATTTCAGTCGTGCTCCCCAAATGATACTGCATTGAGCATTAAAGTTGTCTGCCAGGACCTGCTGCTGAGAACAAATGTCATATCATTGGTTATGTGGTGGCATCAGCAAAGCATGTGATCAATAACCTTGTGTTTACTTACTGGACCATGGCTAACCACAGCAAATGTTTGGCTGAGCTTTACAAAAAAAGATGGTGTTGTCACTTGCAGAATATTTAGTACAAGTGAGGAATCACCTCCAATATGACAGAGCATTTGCTTCAACACACCGTGCAATGTTTTCGATGTGTTGTGGTCTCCCAGGCATAATGCCCCAGATACAGCTAACGGTAACAACGGTAGCAACACCAGCGCTTCACACTCAAGTACAACAAGTAGGCAACTGACAACTGACATTCGCAGGGCATCCATATATAGATTTATTTGTGGCGGTCCACCACAATATCAGACAGACCCACCACAAATAGATTTACCAAAAACTGACATAATAACATAAATGCTTCTTGCAGGGTATAACGCACCCCTGCTAGCCGCCGCCACAAATAACCTAAGAAGCAGTGGGGAACACTGTAGTAGTTCAGCTGTTTAGAGTACCCATTAGAGTACCCATTAGAGTACCCTTTAGAGCCCTCGATTTCTGATGCTAGATTAATAGAATAGAGTATGTTGTTGAGTACCTTCATGTTTTTCCTGTGTCTATGTATGAGATGGGAGATGAATGAACCTACAATGAAGTTACCAAGCTTTATTGTTTCAGGACATTCAAATCACTGCTTCTCTCTGTGGTACCCCTGAACGGGATGAAGGGTCTACTCTGCTTGAGATGACTAATTTAGTCTACACAGTCCTTATAAGTAGAGCTGCAACGATTAATCAATTAATCGGTTAGTTGTCAACTATTAAATTAATCGGCAACTATTTTGATAGTCGATTAATCGGTTTGAGTCATTAAAAAAAAAAAAATTTCTCTGATTTCAGCTTCTTAAATGTGAGTATTCTCTGTTTTCTTTAGTCCTCTATGACATTTAACTGAATATCTTTGGGTTGTGGACAAACAAGTCATTTGAGGATGTCTTGGGCTTTGGGAAATACTGATCAACATTTTTCACCATTTTCTGACATTTTATAGATCAAACAACTAATCGATTAATCGAGAAAATAATCAACAGATTAATCGATAATGAAAATAATCGTTAGTTGCAGCCCTACTTATAAGCATTGGTTGGTTTATAATTGAATATTGAAAATATCTCAAATCATAACCGTTGCTTTCCTCTGACAAACTTTGAGCAACAGTTGTGATTGGAGGTTTGTCCGAGGAAAGCAACAGTTACGACTGCAGGATCAAGAAAAGAGGGCGGAGTTTGAGATAGGTCAATTTCTACATAATTACAATGGGAAGAAAGCTTAATAAACTGTATCTGTAAAGGAGGGTGCTGCCTGGTAAGCTGCTGTCGTCTTGCAACACATCCTGTTCTGTTGCACAGGGCTTGGGACAATGATGACAGCAATGCCTTCAAAGGCCACGACGAAGAGCATCATCAGGGCGATGGAAATGAACGGCACCCTGGAGACCTGGCCTGCCAGGGCCAAACCAAAGGACCTGCCACAGGAACTGACAGAGAAGGGGGAGGAAGGGCTGCAAGATGAAGATGAAGATGAGGAGGAGGAGGAAGAGGAAGAAGATGAGGAGGAGGAGGAGGAGGAAGAAGATGAAGAGGAAGTAGTGATGAGGGAGGTGAAAAAAGGTGAGAATAACAACATCAGGAGGAGGAAGTTGAGCGGGTGGTAGGAAAATGTCAACAGAACAATGGTTTTAATTGACCTCCTCATTTCAGACAAGAAAGCAGCAACCGCACAGGCAAAGAAAAAGGGCTCGGCTAGGAGACCCAAAGTACCACTGTCTAATGGTAAAGTGATGAATGGGGTCGCCCATGTGGCCAATGGGACCCACTCCAGGGCTGCCCTGAACAGCGATGAATCCCAAGATGGGTCATTCAGCTCCACTGAGCCCCAGCCCAACGGACACCACATAGGTAAGGAACACACAGTCTATTATCCTACTGCTGCTACTAGCAAATTATACTATACTACTATAATACTGCTACTATACTATACTGTACCACCACACTGTACTGTATAGGGATGTGACCGTAGATGTAGATCGAACCATGAACTATCGCAGTATATAAAAAATATGATGATATGCGTTGTGGAGCAAAAAAGAAAAAGGGTTTGCGATATAACATGCTCAATATCAGCACATTTACATCACTAACTACAGGGAAGACGCTCTCTGGCTCAAGTGTACCAAAGTTGTAATCGAAAGCGCTGTGATGAACTATTCGTCACTCTGTGATAAAAATTTACATCAAACTAAAAAATAAATGTAATAAATGCAAGGAGGTGCCTGCAGGTTACGTTGTGTTCCGTCCTCTCGCAGCCGCTGGCCTCTCCGGTTTACTTTCGTTTTGAGTCTCAACTCGTTTCGCATTTTTGGGAAAACAACCATCAGAGATAAACGTTATTTTTCACGTTATTGTTAACAAACTATAGTGAAGTAGCCGTCTTGACAGACAGTTGACACACGAACAGAGAACAAACGAGGAGAAATGGAGTCCAGAGCAGGTGGTGCATGGACACTCTCTCTCTCTGTTTGTATGTGTATGTGTATGCGTGTGTGTATGTGTGTGCGTGTGTGTGTGTGTGTGTGTGTGTGTGTGTGTGAGCATGCTTTAGTAGCTTATGTGGCCAGCTTTCAAGCAGTTTGTCCGGTAATATCAGCACATCCATTATTTCGTAATTATACCTGTAATCATATCAGCAAAACTGCCCTGAGAATGTCAGACTCGGCAAGAAGAACTTTTTGTATGTTGCCATTTATGACAATATGTTCAGGCTATAACATGTCACTACATTTTGTTTACAATTTCATAAGAAATGGAAATACATTTTCTTCATTTAAGTTTTAAGTCAGTAGGTGAAAATATCATCATTTTGAATTGTGAACCTAGTATTGTGTATCGAATAATTATACCATGTATTCAACCTCAAATTACACTTTGATCTTGCATTTGGAGATCTCCATTTAATAATCATATCCCACCAAAACATAACACAACATGTAACATGCTCTTGCTCAGATTGCCCACTCACAAGATATCCCTGAAACATTTCAAATTGGTCCCTGAGGCCTCTGTACTGTAGCCTACCACTTCGCCCACAGAAATGGCCTGTTCTTGTGTATCCTTGGCCATGTGATCTGATAATCTGCTAAGCTTTATTCCCAGAGCTGTGGCAACTCGGCATATCCCTGGGAATGGCCACAGAATCCTATGCTGGTCCTGGGCCAGTTTTACAGGTTTAAATTAATGGTTATGTTGAGAGCTAGTGCTGAGAGACCCAGTGTAGCGTTACCTGAGTGACCATCCCCTTCCCTCTCAGTCTAGATATTATACATTTAAATGAAGATGAGTATTGACAAGAACAGCAATAAGAATTGGTTCAGAGTAGAATAGAGATGGATTTTCTTTTTTTTTTTTATAATTCAAATCCAACAGTCGTGGAAGCCTGATCTGATTAAAGATTCAGTACTTTATTGCCATACCACCTCAGTTGTTAGTGATTTGTCTCAGCGTGCTCATTCTGTTTGTATGTTGTGTCATTGGTCCTCACCATAGATCCCAGTGTGGATGTGTCTGGTCCCCATCACCTGGCCAGTGACTCCGACAGTGAAGTCTATTGTGACTCTGTGGACCAGTTTGGCCAGGAAGAAGTAAGACACACACACACACACACACACACACACACACACACACACACACACAGACACACACACTACATTGACAAAGGCCTGAAAGCTTGCATTTAAACCAAAAAGAGATAAGATATGTAACAACTAAAATAGTGATACAATAACGCACAGACCACCGCAATGTTAAGTTTCATTTTTTTTTTATTACTAAAAAGGCACCAAATACAGACATCATAGTGATGGCATTGTAGTTTTTATTTAATAATTTAAAAAAATTTAAAAAATCTGAAAATGCACCAAAAATATAATGTTATTTTCCCCACTTCCCATTCCTGTCTTTTGTTTAGTTTGATAGGCACACATTTCATTGAATAGAGAGGGTGGATGGGAGACAGACAGACAGACACAAAGAGAGAGAGAGAGAGAGAGAGATGGACGAATCAATGTCCCACAGAAAAGGGTCTTTATGTAGAACACTCAGTGCTTTGGGATGTCAGTGTTCAGCTCTCTCTGACCGGTGTCGGACTCTTCCATGATACTGATAATAATCCTTACAACCATACATAATACATCATATGAAGGTAACAGTGATACATAACTGCAAAATAAGATAAATGAAAGATTTCAGTGACAGTGTTGAGTTGGTATCAAAATTACTAAACGTATTAAAGCAATTCCTTTTATTATTATTATTATTATCATTATTATTATTATTAATAATAATAATAATAATAATGATAATGGTGATAATAATAATAATAATAATAATAATAATAATAATAATAATATGAATATGAATATGAATAACAATAATAATAATAAAGATCCCCTCCTGATGTATTTTAAACTCTTAAAACATGTTCTTTATTGGAAACAATCTCTATAAATATTGAATTATTCAATAACCTAGTGAAAATGGCTTAGCAGCATCTCTACACCTTTACCCTCATTGAGAATGCAAGGATCAATATGCAAATTGGCAATGAACACCCATTGATATTTACCAAGCATTCCAAATTGGCAACTTAGATTCTTTCAAGACATGTCAATAGCTATTGAGCTTTCTATCTATGCAAAAAGTGATGAGACGACCCAATGCGCGAGTCGACCATTGAACTTTATATAGCTGACGAGAACGTGCAATCAGGTATACAACACTCTATGCAAGGCACCCAGAGGCGGTAATAAATAGCTCTGAAGGCACCGCCCCCGGGTGAAATACCATGTCTTCTCGCGCTCACGCAGTAAGACTTCCGGTCGGAATCTTTCAAAATAAAGTGTCCTTGTGCGGTCCTGTCAACTGTATTTCCAAGTTGTAACATGGTCTATCCCTAGTTGTCAGCTGCTCTATACACAGTAGTCACTATGTATTTACCAATACACAGATAATCCTTTGTTCCATAGTTGCTTTATGAGACATAAGATGGGTATCACATTAGATATCTTAATAATATAAAAAACTTTAATGAACATAAACCACTCAGTTGGTCAAGTATATGGAAATAACATGTATGAATGTATGAAATGTAACAGTATGCACAGGGTATAACAATCTGATGGTGATAATAGTGTGATGTGTATTGTATTATATACACAATCCCTGATGTGATTTAACCTGTGTTATATATTAAAAGATCTTTTAACCTATATTAAAAGATACAGCTAATTACATCAGGCAAACCATTTCAGTCTAGGAGCCCTTAATCTCTTGAGCCCTGACGTAAAGGGTAAGTTCTGAATTTTGGACCCCTAGCCCAATTTCCTACTCATCGATGATGATTTTGAAGGGTTACAAGGGTAGAGTCCTTTCTCAGCACAATCCATGATGTGCTACATACTGGATACCCGGCTCCTACTTGGTTAACCACAAAACTAATGTAAAATGAATGGGGCCACTGTAAAAAGCACTTTATCATACTCAAAAACAAACTGCTTTGGCAGTATATTTCAGGATTTATTTCAGGGCTTGTACAGACAGAGGAGTGGCCCCATTACTTTACATTTACGTTTAGTGGCTAACTAGCCAGAGTTGCGAGTATCCACTATGAAGAACAGAATGCATTATGCCGAGCAAAGACTACCGAGCAGTAAGTAATTGGGTTATGGGTAAAAAAAAAAATCTGAACATACCCTTTAACTTTATCTCCCCTTAAGTAGCTTCAAAGTTGGAAAAAACAATGTTATCCACAATGTATGACATATTTATGCACATATGATTTCTCTACTGGTTCCAGTGCTTTGTTATGGCATGGCAATATTGAGAGATACAGTATATGCAAACCTGTGATGGCATTTGTATGGCAAAGCCATTACATCAAATACAAAAAAAAAAATTGTCTTATTCTTATCCACATTTCCCTGCTATTTGGCATGACATATTTTGTAACCTTGGGATCTCTAATCTTAAAATCAAATTCTGTAGATATGAATTAAACCTGATCGTGCTAAATGTATACCTGCGATCCCCATATATGGAATGGTAAGGTGAGTCTCGAGTCTAGTCTGGAACAATCAGAAGGCCCTTGCATGAGCAAGTAGGGCGGCCCCCCCAATTAAAATTATTCGTAAATATCATGGGACAGCCCTGCTTCACGAACCACATGTATCCCTGCTGACCAAAGATTAAATCCCGACAGAACCTCCTGAGCTCCCGCTGCCAGCCTTCCTACTGTCACGCATACCAAGGGGAATGGGTGGACTGGAGTGCCCACTTTTTTTTTTTTTCTTTTTTAGGGGAAAAGAACCCCAATAAAAGCATGCCAGTAGGTGGCGCTTGGGATGGGTTTTATTTGTATGACTAACATTTTTTCACCACCAGGTGGCTCCCTTTACTTTGATCAGCCCATCACGTTAAGTCTGCCTGCATCTATCAAGTGGATACAACCGGGGCGAATTGTGCCGGGGAGTCGTGGAGCCATTCGAAGACCTGGAACAGGTAGTAGACGCTTCCCACCCCGTGGAGCAGACCTCTGAACGCCGAAGAGATGGGCAGGGAAAAAAACTCACAGCCAGCTAGCTCAATCAGCGGTAAAATAAAAATGAAATAAAAAATGTACTAATAATAAAGTTTTAGAGCAGGAGGTCACGTCCATTGCTGGATCGAACAGAGGGAGAGAAATCTGCCCATTCTTCCCTGTTCCTTTCCCTTTGACCACATTAGTTCAGGACGACGATGCACAGAGATTATTTTAATAAACTGTATAGCCTACTCTGACGTAGTGGGCATACCGTGGCTTTTGTGCAACCTGCTCCCCTCCATTACATCACCCCCTAGGCCTACTCTTCAAAGTAGCCTACTTAAAAGACAATTGTCTTGTAGGCTAGACTGGCCTTGTAAATGCCATTGCCAATTTCCGTGCTGAAAATCATTTAGTACCAGTTTTCTCAAGGTTCATAAGCTTGTATTAGTCTGTAAATGAAAATGCAAATAATGCCATCCTAAAATGTGAACTGTAAACTGAATAGGGATAGAGATTTGAGTCCAGAATTCCATAGCCGTCTATACTATAAGAAACTCTCACTCTTACAGTATACTCTCATTGAGCTAAAGTCTAGTGAATTAAATAGTGAAATTAAACTATCCCCCAATTTTCATGGGGACCCCCTGAAACTCACTCTGGGACCCCTGGGGATCTCTGGACCCCACGTTGGGAACCACTGATTTAGGCTACTTCTCCTTTTCACCAACCTAGGTGATTGTTTACCTGGCAATATTTTAGCACACATTTTATTTGGAACAGCCAGGGATGCACGATGGAACGCACATTAAGAGCGCCCAGCCTACTCGTTAACTATCAAAAAGAAACATTCTAAAATACATGAGAAATGACAAGGGAGCACAGCGGGAGAAAGGCACAAGAGTGTTGAAAGCAGGTAGGCTAAGTTATGTTCTTTACCTTTAAAATTATAATTGTTTTTTGTTGTTGTTGTTGTTGTTGTTGTTGTTGTTGTTGTTATTTTTAACCCTAGCCCTATTTCTTACTTTCCAACGATGATGTTGATTGGTAGAGCCCTTTCTCAGCACAATCCATGCTGTTCCTCATCCTAGCTCCGGGTAGTTAGCCACAAACCAATGCAAAGTCAATGGGGTCGAACACTTGTCAGTACAAGCTCACTGAAATCTACTTTATGTGCACTGTGGATTAACTTTCATTGAGCCTCAGTCAGCTTGTACAGATTTTAAGTGCTAAAACAAATTTGTGATGTCATCAGGTATAAAGTCTGAAGCTGCTCCACAGACAATGCATGGAATGTTTCTGTAGTTCTCTTTCTTCCAACATGGCTGCCTGTGACCATTGGTAACTACTTTAGAAAGAAAATGCTTAAATTCTGTGCAGTTGTAGAGTAGGTAAAACTGTGGAAAAGCCTGATATTACTGTTCCACTATGACTTGTTTACAAAATCCAGTAATCGGACACCAAATTATGACATTATTGTTGATTTCTCATATATCAACACATAGCAACCGTTGTTTTGCACATAGCAACCGTTGTTTCTCCCAACATGGAGGACAAATGGGGTTTCTTAACATTCTGTGACGGTTGATGCTAGATCACATGGGGTTTTCTGTGTTTTATTGGGGGACGTTTTTGGCCAAGCTGCAAAATCAAGTCGAATTTATTTGTAGAGCCCAAAATCACAATACATGTCTCAATGGGATTCACAGGCCCACAAAGTTGCAAGTCGTCATCATTTTAACCTTAAAAGTTATTTATAAACCTATTCCTAACCCTAACCCTAACCTATCTAAAAAATAAAAATAAATGTAAACATTTTCTTCCGGGCATTGGGATCTAGCATTTACCTTCTGTGAAAGAGCTCAGATGTCATAGATGACACTGAGAGCATGCAGGGAAATGTTCTGTGTATACGGGTACATTTTCTGTTTCAGAACTGAGAACACTACTGTAGAATAAAGCTCATTTGGGTATAAAAAATAAAACAAACGTTTTGTGGTTCCACAAAGTCAGTCTCCCATCCATTGTCAATGGAGCAACTCCAGACTGTCTGTATACCTGACGACATCACAAGTTTGAGACTTACTTCTCTGGTGTCTGGCTTTTGGAGAGTAGCTCATGCTCACAAATATTGATTGAACTTTCCTACACCATGGAAATAACATAATTGAGTTCTTAATTCGGGTGGTGTTTCCCTTTAACTCCAGTGTAATTTTGGTTCTGGGGAAACATCATCCCCTGGTGGTAAGAGTCGATAACGTGGCATCAGAGAGATTATGTATTTTATTTACATTAATAAGGTATGGCCACTCTGAGATCATGCACATATAGTCTAAATGAGAGTGGATAATGATATTTTGTATACGGAGAAGAAATTGGGTTCCTCCGGCAACACCCTTAACGTAAAAAAGAAAAATTCTACACCGGAAAGAGGGCGGAGACAACTACAGGACGGACCACCTGATCTGGAAGTTGAACGAAACGAACGGGTCTTTAGAAGGATTGCCCTTAAAATATGTTACATATTGAATCTAACATTACGTCTTAATAATCGGCGACACCTGGATCTAGCTAACTTAATAACAGAAACTGTTAACTCTCATTAACGTGCAGGTAAGGAATCAGACCGACGTTATTTTTGGTCCTTGCCTTGGCAAGCTAACAGTAACGTTAGCTGCTGCTGAGTGATGACTATGCTGTCGAGGCAATCATGCGATAGCTACGTTAGCTAGCTAGCTACGTTACTAACGTTAGCTTGTTAACATGGCTAGTATAATGGTTAGCACAGATAGATTCGTTGTTGTAAGCTTGCAGATCACAGATTGAATGCGTGACCGATTTCAAAACATTTGTTTACTGACGTTAGCAATTGTTAAGTAATGTCATTAGCGCAGTGCTGCTTTCCAGCCAGTGACGCCTCACCTCGTTTGACAGCTCATTCCAGCTAGCACTAACGTAAAAATTCAGTTGAACGGCAGACAAGACCACAACCATATTAAAATTAGATAGTTAACGTTAAGTTATCCAGAAAGCTTACTTAAGTTAGATGGTAACGTTGACGTATTTATTATTATTAGTATTATTATTGTTATTATTATTATTTGTGTGTGTGTATGTATCTATCTACGTTACGGTTTACTAGCTAAGTTAACATGTTACTATTGGTGATGGCAGGTCTACTCTGGTAACGCTAAGCTAGCTAACGGCGTTTACGTTACCTACAGCGACTGTCCAGCTAAAATACAAGCTAAGTTCGCTATTAGCTAGCGAACTAGCTTACGTTCATTTGCCAACATTCATAACATGCCGTGTTACAGAATTTGTCTCTTTTCGACACCGGTGTCATGTAATCCATGTCATGTATACGGTCAGGCCTGGGTCAACGCCCCACCGTGTCATGAACAGTCGCTGTGCCATTTCTTTGTGTAAAGCAAAATGGAAATCAATAAGGATAGCTTAGCCCTAGGCTTCCAGTGTCCCACCTGAAGAAAGTGGAAGTGATGGGGTGGTATTCTTTGCCAAGTAGGGATGTTCTTCCCTAACTAACGCTAAGCTTGTCTGATCGCTGGAGGTTTGACACTGAAGCCTCAGAGTAGGGTAGTCTCAGATTCTATCATTGGATACTGATACTGACTTCTCATTTTTGAAATGTTAATTTTATCATTTTAATCATTTGTTTTTTTATCAGTGTTGCATCTGAGAACAAAGACCCAATGATCTGAGAGATGGAACCTACAGTTAGTAAGAGTTTTAAGGCAGGGGCTTGCTTCTCAGCTTTGTGGTTAGCAGGAGGAATTTAATTGTGATTGAGTTTACAATTATGTGTTGTCCAAAATATGCATACATTGGCCTATTAAAAATTGTAATCACCCCCTCCACCTTTTTATAGATAGTCTTATGCTGCAAATGATCTAAAAATGCACTTTTTATCTTAACATCTTCAATTGATTACCTACTCAAAATACTCTCATCAAAGCAAAAAGGAAATGTTATACATTAAGTCAATATGATTGTCTAACAAAACTAAAAGTGTGCGAAATCATGCACACCTTGCAGATCATCATATTGTTACTCAGACTTCACCTAAAGTTTGTATTTAAAGGGTTTGTTTCAGAACACTTGACCGGAGCACAGTGGCAAGGTTGCAAGTCCAAGGTTATAGTATAGTTAACTAAGTAACTAAAACGAAGAAACACACGAAAGACCATTTTACTTGAATAAAAATAAATATTTAGCTTAATGAAAAAAGTGCAACTAAAATGTCTGGATCAAAATCTGAAATAGAATTGAAATCAACCTGAATACCATTACCATGGTGTGAGTGAAGTGGCATTTCAAAATCCTTTTGCAGCACAAAGGAAGAATGGAAGGATGAATACTTTTTTGAGCGACTGTATGTTTGTGTGCTGCTGTGTGTTGCTTGCGGAGATAACGCTAATGTGCATTAAAGCAGTTCTGCGGCATGTAAACCAATCAGGCAGACAGGTTGATTAATAGATGGATCCACAGATAGCTTTGCTGAGCTGAGGAAACGGGCTTATTGATTTGTACAGGATTGGACATGACCTGTAACTGAGCCTGGGCTTCTGGGCCTCTTAGTGCTGAGCAGAGCTCCATATTGACTTGCTATTAAGCTGTAGGAGGTAGGTTATATGTCTTCTCTCTATTTGACAGAACACTAATGGAAGAAGTGTCTGCATGGTAAAACAAGCTGCTGTTGTGGACCACTGCAACTGAAAAATAATTATTTGGACCCCTTTGTGTTTCTTCACATTTACCCTCTCTTCTGTCATTATCACACAGATATGAATGCTGTTAGACTTAGAGTCAACACAATGCCTAATAATCTAAGTTATCTTGGTCCTAAAGGATGGAGCCTACTGTCTTATGTAATGATGACATTCCAGCGAGAGCTATTTGTGCCCACTACTACGCTCTTATCATTGTCTGGTTTGAACATTGGCTCAGTGGCGTCCTGGGTCACATGGAGCACTGGAGAGAGAGAGAGATGTGATCTGGCAAGGTGGCTGTCGTCATCATCATGGCCTTGACACTCAAATCACTCACTGACAGGCGGAGTGAAGCCTCTAAGCAAGGCTTAAGTCTACAACCTTGCTGTAGGTAATTTAGTCCCACTTTAAACCTGTTCTTTTGTGGACCATAGAACCAGATTTGGTTAAACATTTTGCTTATTACAAGGTATAGGCATACAGGGCTGCACATGGGAAAACGGATCCGATATTAACAAAGTGATTACAAATGCAATCAGTCACTTTACTCGCGTTATAGCCATATCGGTAAGTCCATCTTACCATGCAGCGATGAAGTGTTTTCCACGAACCAGTTTTCAGTTTTCAGGGTTAAGTGGTTCATCACATAACTTACAGCCTGCAGCTGTCTTTAATATTTAGACTTCCACAGTGACACATTGTTATCTCACTCCTGTAAGCAGCAAAAAAAAAAAACATTCCCTGCAGCGGGCTCTAACTGAGGCAGTGTGCGAGGTGAGCCTGACTTGTATTTCCCGTCCCCGTTGAGAAGACGCGTGGGCCTAGGGCCACTCGGAACGTACAAGGCAAATGTCACTGTGTTTGGGCTTGTATATCTTCCTACTAGCGGCTCCAGCACTTCCTCTTCTCGCGTCAGAGAAAATGGGCCGTCGCCGGCGTCACCTCTCTCATCACTCTGATCTGATGACATAGAGGCTAGTTCCTCTTCTGCTTATTCTTCCTCACCACACTCTACAGCCTCGGTCAGCACACACACACACACTCACATTTCAGGACCATTCCAGTGCTTTTTCTTGGTAACCGGGTTATGCAAGTCACACAGTTTTGTGTTTGTGTATTAAACTAGGGCTGACCCGAATGCTTTGAAGGTTAAATCGCTGCCATGGTAATCGATGTCAAAATCACTATTAGAATGCTTCATTCTCTTTGTTTTTTTTAGCCCTTCAAAAATGTGATACATCAGCTTATAGAAATAATAATCCAACATTCATTTTGAGAATCAGTTCTTCTCAGACAACGTCATCATACGAACTTTCAGAAAACCTGTCTACCTCGCTGCTCTCATTTATCCACCACATTTAAACTCTTGTGTGAGAAGAACAAAGCTTTGATTATTCTATGATTATTACTATTGAAGCTTCGAAGCCCAAAAAAATGGTAATCGGGACAGCCCTGGTATTAACTGAATTCATATTGAAGTAGGCCTGATTTTTGGTCTAGGAGGGAAAAGAATAGGGCCGGGTATTAGCAGTGATTATCCGATTTGATTCGATTCCGATTCACAAGGCCTTGATTCGATTTTATACCACTTTCAATTCAATATCGATTCTATTAGGCTTGATGACACTGCTTTCAGGGGGCCAGCACCTGCCATAGTTGTCAAAAGATGTAATTTGGTCAACTGAGTTTCCAAAATAGTTCAGCAGAAACTCTATGCAAGTCAAAGTAGAGACGTCTGCAGGACGTGGGGGCATACTAGAAATAATTTTTAGCGATCAAAATAAATTATTTGATATCAGATTTATTTTTCCAACATTTTTACCCTGTCCTAGAAAATAAATTGATTGATTTGCAGTTTAATTATTTAGTAAATAGGCTAGATGTGGCTTGATGTATTGACTTGTAGAGAATGAGAGCTAGTGATGACGAGTTAGGCTGGATAATCCCCTGTTACTGATCTCAAACTCCGCTCAGAGGAAAGCAACAATTGTGATTGGAGGATCAAGAAGAGAGGGCATAGTTTGAGATGGGTCAGTTCAGAACCAAGTCATCATCATTTGGGTGTAGTTGGCCTCAATTATATATACACATGTATTTGTCAGCCTCCTCTACTAAATTGGAATCGGCTTAACAAGGTCATCCATGGCTATACCAACCAGTTACTGCTTGTTGCACAGCAGTTAAGATGTCAGTGTGAGAATGCGCGGCTTGGCATATCCGTCTGAGATGACGAGAGAGGATGCTGCTATTTCGCAAACATGAAAAACTTGTTATACCATCTGTCTGCATGTGGCATCTCAGGTTACAGTAGCCCAAACCCTTTTTTCTTTTGAAATCTCTACTCCCTGACCTATTTTGGGCATTTCCTCTTGTGATCAGCTATCAAATGAAGCGATGCCTTTTATGTCTCCCGATTTGTTCGACAAAGTGATACCCAGCAATGAATACTGTACACCCAGGCAGAAACCTTACCTTTTCATCCACCCTGGCCACAAGTGATTGCCTGGTGGATTCATAAATTCACCAGACACTTTCATTATTCCATCCAGACACTTCCATTATTCTAGCTGTTGAAATAGAATTTTAGAATAGAAGAGAGCCTGGTTGTTTACCTGCCAAAGTGTCTAGTAGAGTAGACAAGCTCACAAGACACTGACAATATTTACTAGCATTTTGACTGGTAGCTGCTTTTTAATTTCCCACCCCTGCTGAACACTGAACATACTGTTTCCTCTGCTCTGCCTCTCATCTCTCCTCTCTCTCCTCTCTCTCTCTCTCTCTCTCTCGCATAGACCGGAGGGCGAGCCATGCCAGCGGGGTCCAGCAGCGACTGTCCCCACTTGGAGTGTGTTGGCGAGATCACCAAGGAGGAACTCATTCAGAAATCCCACGTGAGTCTCTTCTTAAACATGGTCCTGTCCATTAGTTTACCTCCATAGATCTATATATAACAGTCTCTGTTAATATTGGGTGATCATTCATTCATTAGTTATCATCAATATGGTGGACCTTAATGGGATAAAGGAAATGGGTC
>OMKL01146966.1:0-10230 GCA_900302295.1 Parasudis fraserbrunneri | reverse complement strand
TATGCCTGTGTGTATGCGTGTGTGTGTGTGTGTGTGTGTTTGTGTGTGTGTGTGTGTGTGTGTGTGTGTTTGTGCGTGTGTGTGTGTGGGCACACACACATAGGCAATATGCGTGTAAAAGCATGCACACCCATAAATAAACACACACACACACACACACACCACACACACACACGCACACTGATCCATACACCACACATTATGCTTAGACCAGCACAAAGCTCGGAGCCCCTGTTACTCACTGTTTCCCTTGTCTAGACTTAGAAGTTGCACATTTGTTCCACATTTATTTTCTCCCACATTTGTTAAAGGGGCACTTTTTGATTTTGCACATAATCTCAAACATATCTCAAAACTGTAAGTTTTGACAGGTATTGCCAGTTTATGAGTTTGAATATGTCCTCCAGTGATGTCATCGGAGGACACTGAATCCTTGTGTTGTGTTAATTACAGCTCAATAACAATATGGACATGAAAAAATAGCAAGTCCTATTGCTATCCATATTGCTACTTTTCCATCTATATCATTTTATTAGGCTGTAATTAACACAACATAAAGGTACAGCGCCCTCCAATGACATCACTGGAGGATAACAAACTCATTAAACATCACAAAATATTGTCAAACTAAATGAATGTGCGCAAAACGGTTTAGAGTTCAGAGATATGCGTGAGATTATGTAAAATAAATTAGCATTGTTTTTCGGTGAAGTGTCCCTTTATGAGAGGGGCTGGAATGGTGCGTTTTGTAAACTACATTGATTGCTGAAATAGCAAAACAAATGTTATTGCTGTTGATAATGGTAAATCATTTCAAAATAAAGGCCAATATCAGTGGCAGCACAGTAACCTAAAAAGGCAGTGAACACAGGGCAGCTTTTTGGGGATCATTGTCCAAAGAGTTGCCTCAGCATCTTGCTGCCATGAAACATTTGACTATATTGACCCTGTATCTAATTTTGTTGGCTTTTGCTGAGGGCGTTGTCCTACAGTGCATCACAAATTGCCTTGTTTAACCTAGTGCTCTATCACCTACAAATATATTCACTGCATCACCACTTTAAGTGTCAAAGAACAGTTAGGCTTGTGCAGGTCTACCATCGTTTGAATTGCTGAAATCAAATTGCAATGTGAACAATTAGAAAATAATTGCAAAAACAGCAATTGTTGCTTATTTACCGAATTCCAGTGGTTCTTCCTCTTCAACGGCTTTGCTCCAAACTCTTTTTTCCACCTTTGGATCTATTCCCTCATTTAGAT
Source organism: Parasudis fraserbrunneri (assembly GCA_900302295.1). Lineage (NCBI taxonomy): Eukaryota > Metazoa > Chordata > Actinopteri > Aulopiformes > Chlorophthalmidae > Parasudis > Parasudis fraserbrunneri. The sequence continues at coordinate 8,970 of OMKL01146966.1, read as the reverse complement.
TTTCAGTGTCAAATCGAGCGGTCGGCTTCAGTGGTTTGGTCGTTGCCTTTGGTTTGGGAGTTGATGTAGTTGTGGTTGTAGTTGTGGTTGCAGTAGTTGCAGTCGTGAACCTGGTCGTGGGTGACTTGGGTGCATCCGTTGTTTTAACTGTAGAATTTAGGCTCACGGTTGTATTGGTAGTAATTGCATTTGAACCCACGGTAGATCTCACTGTGGTACCGTCATCTGTAGGCCTTGTTGAAACAAATGCAAAAGATGCACAGAGCAAAATCCAAACATTGATTTGCATAAGTCGTGCCATTGTCGTCCACTGTTCCCTCCAGAAATTCCTCGCAAACTGACGTTCAGATTGTGCGCTCCTACAGATCGACTGCTCTGTCTACATCTGCACGCGCTCCAGTGGGTTATAGCCCAGTAAGGCTATGGTCGGAGGTCCAGCCCCTCCCCCCTTATGTAGCCACTAACTTTACATTACAAGCTTACAGCACTTTTCAAAATCTGAAGAGATAAGATACATTTGTGTAGCCTACATGTTTATCCAGGGATATTGGATAGACACAGCGGAGGGATAACATTAAGTGTAAGGATACCTGGGGATGTCTGTCTAGTGTGTTAATATTACTAGTCAGTTTAATTTTAATAGTCTATGGAGCTAGTTTCATATCAAGGGACACCACAGGTGGGGGACGCTCCTTCAAGCTTGACTACATAGTGACCTCTAGTGGCTGTGATTGTGAATCCTTCAGAAAATGTACTAGAGATTTTTTATTATTAAGGGAAGTCATGTATAGGCCTACTGTACATTCATTTTTGGGACACTTATTCGTGACCTTTTCTCCACAGAAAAGATTTTGTAACTTCCGTTTGCTCTTAACTTTAGCATGGCATGCAGTTGCTCATATTCTTCAGTACCATGGAGAGCACCTCGTGCTGGTCGCCCACATTTTCAATGTTGCAGCATGTCTGGTTGTTGTAACATATTCCAAATTGTTGTCTCCAGTGAATCTAGGTCACCAAATTTGATGTTGACGGGATAAAATTAGAAAAAGACTTAATAATAGCACTTCCATCTGGCCAATTAGGGATAATATTAGTTGTTGAAATAGTTCCATTATCCATCATTGTGCCAAATTCCAGATCTCTTCTGTACCATACAGTCGATGGTACCATCTCTAGTAATATGATCGTATTCTAAAAAGAAAATAGGCACTTCCAAATAAATTAATAAAGTCCCAATTCTGGTCAAATAGCTTTAATGGCATGGACAACATGTGAGATGTCTGAGCCCAGCTGATTGCTTTATGTGTATTTACAGTTGCCTAATTCATGCATTTTACATTGAGGAAGAGCAGGCCTAGTATATGTATGGGTGGGAATATTACCTTGGGAAATACAAATGACAAATGACAGCCCTTGATATTCCTTGCCATGAAAACAAAAAAAAGCTGACACAAAAGATTAAAAACTATCCAACCAGATATTGTTGAAAAAGACAGAATGCTAATAAAAATATATTTACAAAATAAGGTAGACCTAAAAAAAGAATTAAGTCAAATACCTACACACCCTCTGAACATCTGAGCATTTCCCCCATTTTCAATAAATTGGTTTACAGACGCAATCCAACCAACCTCACTGACAAAATCCATTTTAAACTTATGAAAAGGCAGATTTCACATAAAAACACCAGTACATCCCCAGATGTTTCCAAACCTCAAGAACCTTATTTATCTGGTCTGACCATTAAAAGATAAAATGTGGAAATAAATGTTACTATGCACAACTGTTGACATTTATTTATTGATTCATAAGCAAATTTGACTATAGAAGGCAATTGTGGAATTCAGTTGAGTGCATAGCTCCCATTTTGACCTGGCATTTCAATTAAGAATTTTCAAAACAAGCTTCATTCTTAATCGACGCAGATAAACAAGGTTCTACTGTCATGTGAATACAACTCAAACACCAAAATCACTAGTTGCCAATATTCAACTATATGCTCACATCCAGAATGAGCATAAAAAAATATGCATCATCGTTATAGATTTCACAGATCCTTTCCACTGATTTTGAAATGATATATGAGATTATAGAAACTAGTGCTCATTTGACGTTTAAACACATTGAGGTATTTCAAAGCTTCAGTCCACTAGAACGTCTATGCGAGTGATGTTTCAAGGCGGTGAATAAACAGGCTCCGAGCACTGTAGAGTTCAGAGGGAGAAGAGAGAGGCTGGTATGGGAACATTGAGGCTTTGCTAGGAGGGCTACGCTCAGGGTTTCCAGAGCTTCAGTAGGCCGTCTTCGCTGTATGTGCCTATGAGGTTCTGGTGGGGGTGGTGGGCGATCCCGATCACATCCTTCTCATGGACCTGGGGAAGATGACATGGGACATGATCAAGATTCAAGAATCCATCCATTCCCAATTGCAATATCAACAGCTATTTTGGTTAGATTCCTGACCAACATTTCTGGTTATTCCTACTCAATGGTTATTCCTGACCAACATTTCTGGTTATTCCTACTCAATGGTTATTCCTGACCAACATTTCTGGTTATTCCTACTCAATGGTTATTCCTGACCAACATTTCTGCTTGTTCCTAACCCATATTTCTATTGGTATGGAATGGACTGTTACAAATTTGCCTCAATGCAGCAGAGATTTACAACCCCATCAAAAAAGAAGTATGCATACAAGCACTCACAAACACACAGCAAAATGTATGATACCACGACCAATCACTAAATATTGGCCATGTCTGTTTTGGATGGCAAATCAGGCTACAAGATGACTTCTTAGCAGGATGCCTGGACAAAAATGATTGAAATATAATCCATTTTCTCCATTTAGGAGATCTAACATATTTCTGTGTTGAAAATGCCGAAAGTCAAGCCACTTTGCTTGGATTTCCAACATGTTCCACATGGCTCTTGGCATCAGGTTCCAGCACTGGGGAAGTTCTCCCGACACCACTATCCCAGTTTAGCCTGGCATCGTCCGGATATCTGACATCAGTATGGCTCCATCTCTAACCGCAGGACGTACCGTGAGGGTTCTCTCCAGCTTGCCAGTGACCGTGCTGAAGCAGTAGAGCACAAAGTCTTCTCCCACGCAGTAGATCCACTCACCACGAGGGGACAGGGTGCAGCACACAAAGTCACCTCCCTCCCTCTTACCGGAGCTGAAACTCCTCACAATCTGGACACGACAGGGGACAGAGAGTCAGGTGTATGCACACACACACACACACACACACACACACACAAGCAGGCAGGTCCGAAGGGGGGGCACATGCCCATTTCACCCATAATGTTTTGTAATGGTGATGAGTATATGATGTGGGGTAATGGTGTTGAGCAGCAAGTAGTCGATTTCGGTTTTGGTTCGAGGTCTGTCCATTTTTGGGAGTAAAGCCAGCTGTAGTAGAACAATGTATTTAGATCCTGTGTACAAAAACATGCGATTTCTAAATATTGCCCCTTTTATTGATTTAGATTTAGCACAAAAGTAAAATGTAACTTTCATTTAATAATTCTTTTAGCAGTGGCAGAGATTTTCATGCTGTGGTAGCCGACCAGGGCTGAATGAAAACGGTGATGAAATACTGATGCTTAACACGGTTCTAACCCCAAATGCTAATATGTTAACAGTGTTCTGTGGGTGAAAATGTCCTCTTGTCCGCCGATGAAAATATGCCACCAGCATTCCCCATACACTAACACCCAAGAGTACCGTTATCACAGACACGGAAAGCACTGCGGTACTAATCTCATGTTGTCATGACTCCAAGTCTCACGGGACCTTCCCAGAGAGCTTGGGGACAGATTCTAGATTATTAGAATGCTGTATATGGATCATCATGAGTGTTTAGACCACTAGCTAAGCCTTGCACAACAATAACAATGTACAAGCGAGGATGTGATCAGGACAATCCAAGAAAGGACAATCCAAGAGATCCTTGGTAAAATAAATAGCCTAAATTAATAAATGAAAAATCACATCTCTTAAAAAAATCTATCATTCCTGCAATTCACATTCCTGCAAGAAACGTATCTTTTAAATCACTCCTTCCAATTATTTTTATGTTAAGCCATTTTGCTGTATTTATCTTGTTTTGTGGTTTTATTTCCCCCTTCAAATTTGTCTCATACTTTTATTCTCTCTGCCATCTGTTGCTTCTTTTTATTGCAATGTTACTTTTCATCTTGCAATTTTATTGCTGTAAAGTTTATACCTTACTTTTTTCGGTTCTGTAACTACCTATAACTTTATAACATTGCTTGTGCTATATAAATGCTGTGTAAATGCTGTATAGATAATTTATTTATCAATCTATTTATTTATGTGACCAGCACAACATTAAAAAAATCCCCCCCAAAAATTGGATGAAGGCAGAACATTTTTAAATTTTCAGTTGAGTTGTGTGGCGGAAAAAATGTGAAATCCTGAGTGAAGAATAAAACCTGCTGGCATCTCAACTTTAACTGAAGGGATCGGGCAGTCATCTTTAGATAATGGAGGACTTCTTCCTACTGACCTGTCCCTGCATGTTCATGATGACAACAGTGTTGGAGCGGTTACACACTACGAAATGCTCCGGGTTCTTGGGCAGCAGGATCACATTGTTGACAGTGATGTCGGTGCCGGCAGACGTGCCCAGGGATTTGAAGGTGTTGGTACACTCCGTGGTCTTCATGTTCCAGACCTGACACAAGAGGACAAGATGACACCGTTCACGATGGAGCGAGCACACACGGCTCCGATACACTTTAAAGGGATACTTTGGCATTTCGATTTTTTTGTTGTTGCTTATTGTTCTGAGCCAGACCTCTGTTTGTGAAAAGGTTCTTAAGGTTCTTTAAAATGTAATGTTAGCATTCATTACTGAAACCACGGGACACAGCTAGCTGGAAGCTTGGAGCTAGATGATATGAATATGAAAAGATGCCAACCTTAGTATTACATTTTAGGGAAACAAGGATCAAGGGTCTGGTTAAAAACAATACATCATACAACAAACACATAAGAGTTTTAATGAAAAAAAACAAATACAAAGCAAAAAATATGTATATTTCTCCTCTTCCTTACCTTGACTGTACCGTCAGAGGAGGCGCTGATGATGTGGTGGCCGTCAGGTGTGAAGGTGGCTTCATTGACAAATGAGGAATGACCGCGGAACTCTTTCAGAGACTTGCCAGATTTCAGTCCGTGGACCCTGACACAACAGAACAGATCATTATGTTGGGTGACACCCTAGCAGTTCAGTGGACAAAGTCACATAAACCATTTAGGGAGATGCACAGACACGTTTTTTTTTGTGCGTGTCTGCATTTTTTCCCCCATATCGTCCAATACTGACTGAAGAATCTTTTGTCCAAAACACACAAACAAAAACAGGTTAGGCTTTTCCGACCAGCCTATAATGAAGTGGAATAGAGTGTAGGGGAATTGGAACAAGGACACAATCATGTAAATTAAGGAGAAACTAGAAGGGCACTCAGACAGATGCCCAACACCTGCGCCCTAACGGGCAAAGCCTGCGAGTGCTGCTGTCCAGGCTACAGAATGTATTAGCCCGCACTTCATTCCTGCCATGAACGGAGCAAGACACTCCTCTGCCTGCGCATGTCCTTCAACTTTGGAATTACTGTCTGACAGCAGTGTGCACTCGAGCTATTAACCACTGGGACGCCTGTTTATAGACCATAACGGTGCACCTGGTAATTCACCACATCCAATTCTACAGCTGTGATTCCTCTCTTAAATCGTCTGAAGTATTAATATTTCACGTTTAAAGTAAGTTAAAAAGAAAATCTCCTGATTTGGATTCTCTCCTACCCCGGAGACTGCCAGTGGGCGTGTAGAATAGTGTAGTGAGAAAGTGGTGTGATTTATCGCCAGACCAGATGCCTTGTTTCACCAAATGGCGAACATTTTAAATACTTCACCTATAAACACAACACTGCTTAGCTTACAAAATTTTGTTGTAACTAAGAGATTTGCTGACAAAAAGAATCGTTTTTGTACATCGATCACTAGATATATTAACTTATAACACGAGTTTCACGTGAGCATTTCCTAGTTGAAAAGTAGATGAAAGTGGCCAAATGGGCAACAGCGAACATTAAATACTTAACCGAAAAATATGGGACTAGTCTGACAGCGCAATATTGATGTAACCAAGAGATTCACTGGGGAATTATACAGAGCTGAATACCGGAGTCTAGGTGAAGCTTTGTGTAGTATCGTTCTCGTGTGTTTACGCTTACCCTCAATATTGATTTCAATGGAGGAAATTAATTCAAATAAAATACTTGTCGTTGACCCATTATATATATATAAAAATATTCAAGACTTCATGTCCTTGGCCTACTGTCAGCCTATGTGCAAAGCTTCATCCAAATAGGATCAGAACTGTAGGAACTATGGTTGGCATGGACAGACACAGATAGAAACACGGACAGGGGTGAATACTCCCTCTCACCTGGTGCGCCTGTGTAATTAACTTCATTTGTTTTTGTTCTTCAAACTAAAGCTTGTTTGTCATTCTCTTGTTTGTGTTTGCTGTTCATTTGGCATTTGTGTTAAGCAATGAACTCCTTGTGGAAAGGTTAAAAACAATGCAATTTGTTTTAATTTAATCACATTTAGTGGCAACACACACACACACACACACACACACACACAATCTGCTAGAAAGGAGAGCATAAAGAAAGTGCTGCCCCCTCATAGTCGATTAGTTGAGTAATTGGTCGACCAAGACTTTGTTAGTCGATAAGTCCGTTTTTATGCTTTTTACCATGCCGTCTCATTTCCTGAAAAATGATCAGCATCTCTAGTAAGCACAAGATTGAAAGAGGTCCTTCTGCATTACTGCATGTGGAATACTCAAATTTCACAGATCTGTCGACAAAATTAAATCATCGATTGGTCGACAAAGTGCTCCGACTACTGGTCACTAACAGTCGAGAACAGCCCTTGGAGAAAGAGAGTGAAAGAATTAAGAACAAAGGGAGAGAAGCTGTGTGGTAGTGTCAGTCTGACCTGATGGTCTGGTCGAAGGAAGCACTGAGGAGCTGGCTGCTGTCTTTACAGAAGCTGAGACAGGTTACTCCTTTACTGTGAGCGCGCTCAAACCTCCTCAGGCACTGTCCGCTCTGGATCTTCCACACCTACACACACACACACACACACACTTACTATTAGGAGAAGTCTTCAAATGTTGTGCAATAGAAGAACAATAAACCAAGGTGTGAACCACTATGTGGATATCATAATATAATAAATGACATATAATAAAATAATAAAGAACATATTTATAATAAATGACTGATAACAAATACAAGAATGGCCATTGTTAAATCATAACAACAAACACTACAGTACAGTAGCTCATGTTATAGCTGCACAGGAAAACATTCGCCAATTTTTATACACAGAATTCAAGATCGCCAACGAATATACACATTAGACTTCAATTCATGAACCCTTGCACTCAAAAACCATCGAACTCCATTTTGAAATGTTTTGGACATCCCATGTATTTGCAGTTGTAAAAAAAATCCAAATCACTTGAATGTGATGTATCACAAGAAAGTACTCAACCTCTACCGCCTGTAGCTATGAACGAACACAACACTCTTAACTTACCATCTTTAGATAATAAAGCTCAAAAATGGAGCACAACGTAAAATGGAGTTATATGGTTCTTCGTCTGTGGTAGTCGATTAATGAAGCCGGTTTCAGGATAGAAAGACTGGTGCTGAGTGAGTACCTTAATCTTGCCGTCCTGGGCTCCGGTGGCCAGCATCTCAGTGTCGCGGCTGAAGCACATGCACAGCACCGCGTCGTCCATCATCATAAAGTTATCCTGCGCCTGGTACTTCAGATCCTGATACACACACACACAAACAAAATATCACCGATATGACGTCAAACAGATGTGGATTTATCTGGGAAATGTCAAACATTTTACGAGGAAAAAACAAGCATGTTTATATTTTATATAACGATAAAATCAGTGAAGTAAGGTGAATGAAGGGAGTATGACATGGCGCGCTGTGAACCCCGTCGTGTACCTTTCTGATTTTTCCGGTGGTGAAGTTCCAGACCTCGATGAAGCCGTCCACGGAGCCGGTGACCAGGTACTGACCGTCGGGGGAGAAACGAGAGCATTCCACGTGGGACTTCTGGCCAAACTGGGGAGGGAGGGAACGACAGAAATGACAAGCGTCAACACCCAACATGCACTTAAAAAGGTAGAATCTATAATGTTGTCAAGTAGCGACCTCTAGGCAAAAGAGACCCACTTTGGTACTGCACTTTGTTTACATTTTTTTTTGCTTTGGTCTGATGTGTGGGTTGGAGTTGAGTGGGGATAAAGGAGGAGGTCGCTGTTTGACAGCATTACGTGTCCTACCTTTAAATTTATGTAGGCATTTATGAAACGACGGCATAGGTGCTCAACGTTCTCTGCTACCAGATGTTGTGTGAACAAAACAAACTCGAGTTGGGTTGCACGATATGAACTAAACAGCGTGATTGTTGCGATTGCTTTGACAGATGTTGCAGTTGTGATATCATTTCCAATGTCGTTTTTCAAAGTCTCGCTTCAAAAGTAGAATCTGAAAATTAAAATTAAAATCGCCAACATTGCAGCCTTTTGTGTTCTCTCCGCAATACCTGTATGAATTGGATATATTGTTCAAATCGTGGAAAGTTCCTTCCGAGCAGGCACACTGCAGGATACCTTGATACACTACAGACACACTACAGGATACCATGATACACTACAGACACACTACAGGATACCATGATACACTACAGGCACACTGCAGGATACCTTGATACACTACAGGCACACTACAGGATACCTTGATACACTACAGGCACACTGCATGATACCTTGATACACTACAGACACACTACAGGATACCTTGATACACTACAGGCACACTGCATGATACCT
>OMKL01146956.1:0-12676 GCA_900302295.1 Parasudis fraserbrunneri | reverse complement strand
GTAAATGGTAAATGGACTGCATTTATATAGCGCTTTTATCCAAAGCGCTTTACAACTTATGCCTGACATTCACCCATTCACTCACACATTCACACACCGACGGCGGAGGCAACCATGCAAGGTGCCAACCTGCTCGTCGGGAGCAGTTAGGGATTAAGTGTCTTGCTCAAGGACACTTCCGACACGCTGCCGGGAGGAGCCGGGGATCGAACCGGGAACCTTCAGATTACCAGACAACGGCTCTACCTCCTGAGCCACTGTCACCCCATGTAAGAACTTACACAGAAGATAAAGCATAACAGCATACTGAAACTGAACAGCAGGGAGCACTGTGAACGAATCCCCCACAGGGGATGTAACTTACAGAGTACAACAGTAGAGTTGTTGCATACAGTACAGAGTGGAACCAAAGCAGGTGGAGGCTGGGGTGGTGGTGGGTGAAAACCTTACTTGCAGGTACAGCAGCAGTAAAACACCTGGCACAACATCAGTGTGTGTGTGTGTGTGTGTGTGTGTGTGTGTGTGTGAAATCAGCAAATCAGTGTCGGTGGGACGATGAAGCGTCAGCTAAACTGTCACAATTCCACGCATGACGTAGTGTCCTGCCAGAACTCGCTTTGCCTATTTCCAGCCGCCCACTTTCTCTCTGCTATTCTTTGTTTTCATTGTGAGCTGCTTCTCCTGACTATGATCACCATATTGATGTAAGGAGTCTTCCTCCTGTCTACTGTCTGTTGTCTTGCTCCTGTCTGTTGTCTTGCTCCTGTCTACTGTCTGTTGTCTTGCTCCAGTCTACTGTCTGTTGTCTTGCTCCAGTCTACTGTCTGTTGTCTTGCTCCAGTCTACGTCTGTTGTCTTGCTCCTGTCATCCTGTATGTTGCATTTCATTTGTGTCACAAAAATGAAAGAGAAAGTTTCACTTGATGCTTGCACACGTTTGTTTGTGATGGTTGTGTGTGACGTGTGTGTGTGTGATGGTGTGTGTGTGTGACGCTGTGTGTATGATGGTGTGTGTGTGATAGTGTGCGATGGTGTGTGTGCGCTTGTCAATGACACTAGGCCACAGCTGAGTGCAAAGACATATGTTGTGTGATTTGGCAGGTCTAATTGTTCTCATTTTGTGCTTATTTCTGGGGAACTTTCTTTAGCAGGTGTCTTTATAACAACAAAATAATGAGAAACTAGATCGACGTGACGCGCGCACACACACACACACACACACACACACACAAACACACGTGTAGGGTCTATACAGTCTAATCAAGTGTAGAGTATATTCTCCTTTCCTGGAGGTCTCACCGTCCTGTCTAGGACCTTAACCAGTATATTAGCCAGCATCCTGACTAGCATGTCAACACACTCACTGTGTCACCTTTCCTGCGCGGGGGCGGACCGGCCTCCCTCTTCACTTGGTGCCGTTGTACTTCACTTCCTTCCCACACTTCTTCAGCGTCTCCATCAGAACATCCACGTCCTTGTCAGACTCAATCCACACCAGCTTCTTGGGCAGGTCGATCTCAAACTTCACGTCTGGACAGGAGAGAAAACAAGCAGGAGTCTTTCTCTCAGCCTGCAACTCCAACGTCTGTCGACCTACTGTCACCCTCGAACCGACCATTGATCATTTACAGGGGACACATTATGGAAAATGGGTTTTGCCGAGTCTTTGTATGGATTTGGCCGTCTGAAATGTTATTTAGGTGCTGGGGGAAAATTACATAGGTACTCCTTGCCGTTTGGCCATGGTTTGAGGTCTTCAGATAAACAAGCCTTAACAAGATGTTTGCAATTATTGCAGTTTGTGATGTCACAGGAGGATGAATTTGTTTTGATTAATCAATTAGCTGTGCTTTTTGGAGCCAGAAACACTGCCTACCTAATGTACTGCCCAGTTTGTAAATCTGTTTCACTCTTGGGTGTGGGGTGGGGTAGCCAGACAGGGAAGGAAATAATTCATTTCTTTCTTCTAGTTCTTTGCAAAAAACTTAACAAACATGTTCCACTGATTCAAGGAAGTCATACAAAATAAAATTGTTGAAAAGATACATAATATGTCCCCTTTAAATGTCACAACACATTGGCTTATTGGGCAAGTCACGAGAAGTGGATCGCAAACATCATATTTCACAGGAGACAAAACAAATACACCACCATGGGTGATTTGCTCAGATGTATCACATGGGACTACATTATGCTAACACATAATTGGAATGTTAAATTATATGTATGCACAATTGAAACTTATTCAAAATTATTCAAAAAGTAACACATTTCGGATTGTGGCCAGGTAAATTATTTTCACTTTATCTATAATATATAGGCTACTGAACAAATTGGAGGAATTTACGCTCCTTTAAATCACCTCAGGTAAAGCCCAATATGCAAAAAAAAAAAGAAAAACTGATTCTGTGAGCACAGCCCTAAAGCTTAAGTATTGATAATGAGAATACTAGTAGCTTGCATGTGAGACTAACCTGAGCAAGAATAACAAAGTGTCACATAGCCAGGTTTACCTACCTTACATCACAACTGCAAAGAAACATTCCAATCAAGTGACTTGGCTGGTTCACACAAGACAATATACAGCACCCTGCCAAGAAGTCATGAGTTGTTTGTGTAGCAAGCTGCCCTGTAGCTTCTACACATACAGTACGATTTAACTTGACTCATCATTTTCTGCAAACCCCTTCCAATGTATCTTAATGTTTAACGCTAGGAGAAATGAGACAGCTGAGGCCTACTGGTACCTCTATTGTCGAAGTAAAGACCAGAGTGCCAGCTTGTGTACCAGTGATTTTTTTTTCTTTTCATGTAGCCCTTGGTGAAACTAAGCCCGAGGCTTGGGAGAATTTTTCAAAGACTTGGAAAGCCCCTCGACACAGACTCTAGTTCTACATTAGAGGTAACATGGTGTCATGGACAGTTTAGGCTGAGCATAAAAATACATTGAAAGGAGGTTCTTAAATGACAAATATGTTCTTTACTTCAATTATATTAACAGCATTGGGTTATTCTCTTATGCATTGTAAAGTTATTACAGCCTAGCATACTTGGCTAAACCAAATATACTGTAAGTCAGGCCTCAGGCTATACTCACCACCACCCAGCTTATTGAGGACTCTGGTGACAGCTCCTGAGCATCCCTCACACGTCATTGCCACTTCAAATTCGTGCTTCTGTTAGGGAATGACAACGAAATATACCATTATGTAGGCTGACTTTACCTAGCTAGGATACCATTATTTGAGTATTATGATTAGCTGTTAGCCTACATGCAGAACATGTTCAGCCCTGTCGACACATTAACGTTAGCAAGCAAAGTTGGCTGCAGGCTAAAATGATGACAAAGAATGTCAGTTGGTCTCTGCCACGACGATAACACTGAGTGACCGTACCAACGTTAACGTCAGATGGAATTGATTGCTAACAAAACATTTTGTTTGCTAAAGCAAGGTAGCTAACGTTGGCTAGCTAGCAAGCTTGGATTTTTTTGTAGCTCCGTGTTTTATTATACCGCTAGTTAACGTTACCATGATCAGATGTTAGCTAGCTGGCCAACAGGCTAAGGTTAGTCACACACTTTCAAATTAATATATAGCAAATCAAATATCAATCATAAGAGCTCACTGTCATTGCTGTAGTTATATTATGGTGTGGGTGCCTGGATGATCAGACCGGTATGGACTTTTGCCTCTGTCCTGTCCCGCTGCCACACAAGAATGGAGAGAAAGATACATAAGGGACTTCCTGAGGAGAGGATGAGGTGTGCTCGATTCGTTTCACCCGTGTCACTGGAGAGGCAGTTACCCTCCTAGAATTACAGTCTTCTCCTCAGGGAAGTTTAAAACTCTGTGCACCCTGGCTACCCCGATATATGAACCAAACGCTCCCATTCGATTGGAACTGCATGCGGGTGTATGAAAGCTCTGCAGTGCCCGCCCACTCCGGTTCCGGAAATGTTATATGGCCGTAGCTAATGTGTATTACAATTCTTTGCAAAAAAACAATAACATGTTTTTGCGATCACAGACGGAGATCTGATGCTTCAATCATAGATGATAAGAAATACGTTGCTTCTAGATAGTCTGTTTTATTTCTATGGCTACCAAGTCACCTGACAACTGCAGATCACGTGACCGACCTCCTCGTATCGGTGCCTCACCGACCGCAGTCTCGTCTTGCATTGAGTCAAAACGGTGTTGTTACACTGACCAGAGCACCGATAAATGTAACGTTAAATCAGCAATGTGGCTGTAATCTCAAAATTATAACAACTCCGTCGTGCGGCACGCTGACTGCTCAAGCAAACCCATTCCGTGTTCTAGAGAAGAAAGAAGACGGGTTAGCCAAAGAAGGTAACCTAACGTCCTCTGAGATATGTCATTTCAGTTGATTGTTGTTTACAGATAGATAAGAGCAGCCTAACCTAGTTAACGTTAGATACAGAAGTCAGACAGCTAACGTTATACCGACAAAACAGGACACCATATAATGTGGTTATGTTGCTATGTCAAAGACCGGTAGCGTCAACACGTTATAACTGTGGGGGAAAAGAGTATCTTTTCTCAATCCCTGTCCTTTATCTATCATTCCAATTCTTCCGATTCTTTCTATGACTTCATCATGAGCAAACTAAAGCTGGATCCAGCAGTTTCCCTACCTGTGGTTCTGCACAGGCCTAGTTAACCATTTTGATCAGCACTAGCTAAAGCTAATTGATTGAAGCTTCTTTGATGGTATGGTAACCTTCCTTAGCTGGCAAGATCCCATCTGAGAGAGTCATTATCAGAGAGTCATTGGCTTGTTGAAGTTTAGTTTTAAATGATGTGATTATCTGGGTTGTTGTACTTCAGTAATTGTTGTGAGATGATAGGGTAATTAAGTAGCTGTTTGAGCCCTAATCTGTAATCCTGATTAAGATGTGTGCCCAGGAATATAGGCCTAGTTTTGGGTAGCACTCTTTGAAAATGCTAGGGCAAGCATCATAAGTGCATTATGAGTGAAATGTAATTTAAAGTCTCAAAGTTTCTTCAGCTTTATTTCACTAAACTCTCCACATTGACAATGTACCGCTTACCCAGAGGAAATGCATGCTTTAGCAGTATAGGGGGATAATTTAGTTGACAACAGTCTAAAAACACAGAGCAACACATTACAGTTTTCTGACATGATTATGTGTAATACATGTCTAATGTGCTTATGATGCCCTGTGGCCTATGCCCTTCAAGTAGGCCTAGTTTGTCACCAAGTTTGCATTGACAAACCTGGCCACAGGATAGCAGGGGGCAAATCATTTTGCCACTTGATTTGGATAACAGCCTGAGCAGGTTAACAGTGGTCTATAAGTTGCTGACTTATCCAAAGCCGTTAGGCTACAGTTTTCAAGCTGTTTGCTCTGTCACTCCTGTGACTTTGGCGGGGAAGGCAGGGAAGCCTTTTACTGATTAATTGCATAGCTGCCCTTGACAGTGTGAATTGCCCTGTCAAATTAGGAAAAGGTTAGAGGTCTACATAAGCTACTTTGCTAGCTAGCCTATGATCCTGTCGCCTTGACCTTTTTAATGCTTTAGCTCCGCACTACATAAAATGGGGCCCGTGGGTTGACTTTGGCCCTCAGTTACATTATTTTTGGTCCTCCAGAGAGATAGGCTAACTTAATTATTAAAAGGAACAAACACATTTACATGAGACCTAAAACAATGTAATTTAGCTAAATTGTTAATTTTTTTTTAAATTATCCAATTTCAGTGAAATCCTTTGACCCATGGCATATGTTTTGTCTCTCAGCCCACCACATACAAAATGTTTGGGCACAACCCGCTTTAGCTAATATCGCTGAACCAACTGAGTCTTATTTCTTTTCCCAACAGTGGAAATTTGTCAATGTGGAATATTTTCATCAGCCAACATTAGGACCAGAGAGGCTGGGAGAGAGGAAACCTACCCAGCCACACAGCCACCAGAGGCTGGAAGAGAGGATAACTGCCCACCCACAGCCACCAGTGGCTGGGATAGAGGATAATTACCCAGCCACAGCCACCAGAGGCTGGGAGAGAGGATACCTGCACCCCCACAACGCCACCATACTGGTCATGGCCTCCACCAACACTGACTTTCGCGATGAAGGTATTGAAATGCACAGAAGGAGGCATGCCTCATCTGTGATGCATATTGTATTCATATTTCTTGTAGGCCTATACTAAATATGATAGATTATATTATTGTATATTTATATGAAATAGTAGACCCATATTGAGATTATGCAATTGTAGATGAATGCAAGTTTCAATGTTTGAGCTGAGGTTATGTCATCTAGACCAGTGATTCCCAAAGTGGAGTTTGGGGACTCCCCAGGGGTCCTGAATGGTGTCCAGGGGGTCCACAGCAAAATGAGGAAGATTTCGATTTCACTAACTATTTCGTTCACTAGAAGTCTGTAGGCTATACCACTGAGAGAATGTATGAGAATGAATTGAGAATGAGAACATGAGAATGTTCTCTGCTCTCCACTGTTATCTCCTCACCGACACTGTAGACAGCAATGGAATTCCGGACTAAATCAACTTACTACTTACTTACGGACTAAATCAGAGCAACTAAAATCTTCCCTGGGGCTATATCGTCTTAGACTGGGGTCTAACGGGCCAAGCGTTTATCTATTTGGGGGTCTTAACACCTTGACGTGGAAAAGTTTGGAAAGGCCTGATCTCTAGGCAACAAACAGAGACATGTTTGTTTAGCGCACATGTTTAAAGTACTAGAGGTGACAACGTTCCACATTCCATCACCTAGGCCCAATCTCATTCCAGTAGGGATGGAACGGCTCACAAAACTCATATCAATCAATATGTTAGATGAGAGCATACAATAAGTACCACATTCTTATACAGTATATTATATATTCAAGTGGCCACTTTATTAGGTAGGGAGTGGAACCCAGTGTGGTCTTCTGCTGCTGTGGCCCATTCACTTCAAGTTTCGACGTGTTGAGCGTTCAGAGACGCTCTTCTGCATACCACTGTTGTAACGCGTGGTTATTTGAGTTACTGTCGCCTTCTTGTCCGCTTGAACCAGTCTGGCCAGTCTGACCTCTCTCGTTAACAAGGCATTTTCACCCACAGAACTGCCGCTCACCGGATGTCTTTTGTCTTTCGCACCATTCTCTGTAAACTCCAGAGCGGAGATCAGCAGTTTCTGATCAGCAGTTTCTGAGATACTCAAACCACCCGTCTGGCACCAACAATCATTCCATGGTCAAAGTCACTTAGATCACACTTCTTCCCCGTTCTGATGTTTGGTCTGAACAACAACAGAACCTCTTGACCATGTCTGCATGCTTTTATGCATTGAGTTGCTGCCACATGATTGGCTGATGAGATATTTGCATTAACGAGCATCTGATGCATTTGATCTGAATTTTGTGAGCCAGGCATGCCACAGTTCCGGAGTGCAGCGTGGGGAGGACACGTTGCTCTCTTGTGATTGGTTAGGGAACATTTAATCCCCCTCCCCCGCGGAAATCGGTTATAGTGGAGGTAATGTCAGACTGGAGATGGAAATGGAGTGAAATGAGTTGACAGTTCTTTCTAGCAGGTTCGACTTACTAACGTTAACTGAACTCATTAGTATTCCCTATGTTCAGTGTTGTATGACAGTAAATGGAAATGGTCAATGTTACCTCTACACACAAAAGCACTGCATACACACCCCACAAGTGATTTATTAGGCTACAGCAAAGAGTTCTACGGTAGCAAAGTGTACCGGATTGGTCTCTAAGCGCCCCCGAACCGTGGCGGGCAAACCGAACGGTTTCAGATTTTGTACATGAGCTGCTCCATCCCTACATTCTGGCCACTACATCCTTGCCTCATCCACTCCACCTCCGCTCGTGTGGAGGGCTCACCGTATTGAATGGCATCCACAAGCGATCAGCGGGTGAGGGGGAGTGGACGACGGAAGCCTCTAACAGCGAGTGTGCATCGACGCTGGTATGATCGTC
The DNA here is from genome assembly GCA_900302295.1 of Parasudis fraserbrunneri. Classification (NCBI taxonomy): domain Eukaryota; kingdom Metazoa; phylum Chordata; class Actinopteri; order Aulopiformes; family Chlorophthalmidae; genus Parasudis; species Parasudis fraserbrunneri. The sequence continues at coordinate 4,677 of OMKL01146956.1, read as the reverse complement.
TTTACACATTGCAGAGAAGCGTCAATGGAGAATCAATGGATCTCCTGCTACGATGTATCTCACGCGAAAATAAACAACACCTCTCTGGTAGGGATGGCCCGATCGGATCAGACAGATAGATCGGAATCGGAGCCGATCACGGCATATTTTACTTGATGGCTATCAATCGGTATCAGCTATATTAAGCCCGATTGAATTCCGATCCTCTTTATGTTAAAAAATAAATTAAGACCATTAAGGAAAAGCTGTGATATAGGCAGTTTTTTTCAATTAAGCAGAGCTATTCAACGAACAAGCATATCTGACCTACATTAGATTGGTTTTTACTAACTTTAAGGTACTTGGAAGTGTGCACTATGCAGTTGTATTATCTAGGAAAATAAGATTTTTGGATCGGGACTCCGTATCGGCAGATACTACATTTTAAGACTTAGATTTTATGACTTGGATCAGAATCGAGGGCAAAAAAACATGATTGGGACATCCCCACGCGCACCTTGTGGACAGGTGATGAAACGGTTACCATGGCTTTTGCTCTGGCATCTGTCCGGCTTTACTTTACACAGAACAGAAATCGTGTCAGCTCCTCTTTTTCTCCTCGGTCAAGAAGTGGGTCAGGCCAGGGTTATTTTAACCCTCCTTTTGTTCGGCTCGACATCTTTCCATAGAAATCAAACTCGGCTCAACTCTGCCATTAACTTGGTATAAATACTCTGTGTTAAGCTGACTTTAGACTTAGAGGAACTTTATATTTCCCCATGGGAACATTTAGAAAACAGTGAACATCAATCCATGTTTTGTGGGTTTGCCTCCCAGTAGGCCCGCTGAAATGCATTTATATAGTGCATATTAACTATGTTATCTTCCGACCACCCAAAGTGCTTTACAACTTGTGCCTCACATTCACCCGTTCACTCACACATACACACACCGGCGGCGAAGGCAGCCATGAGGGGCGCCGCCGATCAGCTCGTCTGGGAGCCTTTAGGGGTCTAGCGTGTTGCTCAAGGACACTTCGATATGACGTCGGGAGGAGCCAGAGTCGAACCGAGAACCCTCAGTTTACCAGATGACCGCTCTACCTCCTGAGTCACTGTCGCCCCTGGACAGTAATCATATTACGTGCCTTGGTGCCTGACCTATAACCTAGAGATAATTGGAGATTGGAGATAAAAAAGTGTATACATTTTTATTATTGTTACTGCCTGGCCTGTGCCTAGCTGATTCTACATAGGCTTCTAGTACTTTTTGAGCATGACTTATTACCACCGTAACATTTAACATGTTTGAAGATATGATCTGTGGAAATTAAAATTTTCCATGCATTCAATGGCTGTAACTTGAACCACTTAGCTGTCACATCTCAACAATGCATGGTTTGTTGGTTCGTTTGGAAATGTTTTATGGAAAGTAGATTTAGGGATAGGGACTCAGTAGTACTTTTATATAGGCTATGTACACTCAGTGGCCACTTTATTAGGTAGGGGGGGGGAACCCAGTGTGGTCTTCTGCTGCTGGAGGCCATCCACTTCAAGTTTCGACGTGTTGCGCGTTCAGAGACGCTCTTCTGCATACCACTGTTGTAACACGTGGTTATTTGAGTTAATGTCGTCTGGCCAGTCTCCTCTGACCTCTCTCGTTAACAAGGCATTTTCACTCACAGAACTGCAGCTCACCGGATGTCTTTTGTCTTTCGCACCATTCTCTGTAAACTCTAGACTCTGTTGTGTGTGAAAATCGCGGGAGATCAGCAGTTTCTGAGATACTCAAACCACCCGTCTGGCACCAACAATCATTCCATGGTCAAAGTCACTTAGATCACATTTCTTCCCCGTTCTGATGTTGGGTCTGAACAACAACAGAACCTCTTGACCACGTTTGCTTGCTTTTATGCATTGAGTTGCTGCTACATGATTGGGTGATTAGATATTTGCATTAACGAGCAGGTTAATTTACCTAATACCTAATATAGTGGCTACTGAGTGTATATCCATTCAATATGACCTGTCCTACTCTAAACCAGATCCTATGCAACACCCATACAGATTAATGACTATTGTGTGTCCTTTGAAGTGTAATTTGAAGCCATCCCTACCTATTATAAGAAAGAGAACTACGCAAACATTCTGTGCAAGGCCTCTATTGGCTAGCAAAAACCGAACTGACACTTATGGAAGCACAAATATATTGGAATTACAGTTGACTGAATGCACAAAAGGATCCATTGTTTTGTATGATGTGCTGTATGCTGTAGTGTAGAAGTTCAAACATTCTCTCTGTATGTTGATTTGGTGTCCGCTCTGGTTTAAATGGTTTAAACAAAATTCCACCAAACATATGAACATACTTTATGTACATAGATGGTTGAAAAAATACTGGAATGATGCTTTAACAAACCACTTTTCCTGACTCAGGGGGCCATGTTGGGCCACTCTTGGAAGCTGCTCATTGCCAACTTGCCGTGTGGCATTCATCGTCGCATCTTTGTAGTCCAAAGTGTGTTGGTGGTATAGTTTTCCTTTTCAAAATAACCATAGTCAAGTTTTATAAAATAACGATTATTGCTTGATTATTAGTTATTTCGTTTTGATTGGGAATTTTTCTAGGCACCTAATTTTCCTATGAGGTCTGTTGGGAAAATTCCACAAGAAAACTAGGCCTGGGTCATAAGACGCTGGAAACATTTCTGAGCCCGGAGCAATATGGCAAATAAACAATACTCTTCTCTGCTCTTCTCTTCTCTTCTCTTCTCTTCTCTTCTCTTCTCTTCTCTGCCCTGTCTTATACTGTTCTTTCATGGTCTGTTTTTCTCTATGTCCTGTCTTGTGCCCTTATTTCCCATTCTCTTCTCTTCTTTGTCTTGTTCTCTCCTCTCCCAGTTCCCGCCTTCTCCAACGGGGAGGACAGTCCCTCAGAGGAGGATGTATTGTGTCCTCCTGATACGTCTCCCGGCCCCACCAGATCTCACAGACAGTATGAGAGGATGGGAGGACCGACAGGAACCTCGTAAGTACACCTCATGTTCAAATGACTCTCATGACTTTCAGTACATGTGAGCATTATGTTTTCACTTTGTTTCATTTCACTTCATTTAATTTTTCCATCGTTTTTAAGGGGCCTCTCCTGTCACTGTGAAAGCTAAACTCCTGAAATTATATTTTTGTGATGTGTTGAACGTGTTCGAATGTGCGAACTGTGTGATTGTGTCGTCGGGTTTCTGCTGAAAATCAGCAAATCTTTCCTGGGTAAAGTAAAATAAGAATAAAAATAACCAATAAAAGAAAGACATAGAGAGGCGAGGGAAAATACACACCTGTATTAATGAGGAGCCTGTTAATGATGTAGTACATATGAGGCTGAGAACATTAAAGTTAAAAATGTTTTATATTGAATAGCAATTTGTGTGTATGGTTTTTCCACCAAATTGTTCAATAAACTAATGAAACTAGCTTAGCAGCATCTCTACACCTTTACCCATGAATATGCAAATTGGCAACAAGGACCCACTGATATTTGCCAGGAATACCACGTAGGCAGCTTGTATTCTTTCAAGATGTCATTTACCTATTCTTTCAATGTCCAGTACTGTCAGACTGGCCGAGTGGGCCGTTACAAGTACCTACTCAGCTTTCTGTGTGTGCTGAAGCTAAAGGTGTCAAGTTACCACATTTTGGACCATGAGAGGTTTGACATCACACATAGAACTCAGATCTCAGGGAAGTACAGAGAGGCTTTCCCTCTCCGGGGGAAAAATGTAAAAAAGGTGATATGCTGACAAGATCTGCACAAATAATAATCTGCATAGTCAAAGTCATGCCTCCAAGAGGAGTTGACCATAAATGAAACAAATTTTTTGAGTGGAGACAACCTTTAAAAGAGGAATATGAGCAGGCCGTTGGCTTTTGATTATGGTCTGTATTGGCATCCATGCTGAAACAATGGGTGAAAAAAACCAGCTCATTGTCTCAATACATCCTGGGTGGATGTCACACTCACATTCACTCACTTTTCTTTTTTAAGATAGCAGCGGTTCACCTTCAGACTTGGAATAGTCTTCATTCAGTTGCGTGGTATTGTACTGTGGGCTTATATTGGTGTCACATGGTTTTGTCTCCCCATGAATAACGTGCTTCTAATGTGTTTCCCAGGTTTCTCCAGACTCTGATTCACTTGCTGAAGGGGAACATTGGGACAGGCTTGCTGGGGCTTCCTCTGGCTGTGAAGAATGCTGGGCTGGTGGTAAGCTCATTTTCTGTGGTGCCCCCCCCCCCCAGCAGTGTCAGTCCATTCTACCTGGGATGATCTTCTGTTATGGCCAATAACCCATATTTACTGATATTGATGTGATGTGGTCTGTATAAAAAAACACACTAATCCAATTTATACTGAAAGTGATAAGACACGACGGAGACTTAAAAGGTTAAATTGCTGCTTGTGTAATTCTTTCCACCGAATACCTCTGCGTCCTATGCCTCCCACCAGCACACGTGACCTAAGAACACTTGACGGCATACACGTGATGGTAGCATTCACCAGTATCGCTATCATATTAGCTGTTTACCACAGTATTAACCAAGTGGGACTTTCCCGAGACAGGAGCAGGACCGACTCAGATCGGTTCCAACACAGAATTAGTAGCTCAATTATATCCATGTTTTTTGTGAGTTTGAATTCTAC
>OMKL01146953.1:0-15892 GCA_900302295.1 Parasudis fraserbrunneri | reverse complement strand
TGTGTGCGTGCACGTGTGTGTGTGTGTGTGTGTGTGTGTGTGTGTGTGTGTGTGTGTGCGTGTGTGTGTGTTGGAGGAGAAGCTAGGTGTGTAGCAGCCTTACCCAATGTTGTGTGTGTGTGTGTTGGAGGAGAAGCTCGGTGTGTAGGCGGGTGTGTTGTTCCCAGTGGGGATGGCGTTCCTCAGCAGACGGACCCAGGTGGCGATGTCCACATTCATCTGGCGAGCACGCAGGAAGGCCTTACCTGAAATACACACAATGTAGACAGGTAGGTAGATAGATAGATAGATAGATAGATAGATAGATAGATAGATAGATAGATAGATAGATAGATAGATGTAGTATGGAACTCCCCTCTCCCATAGTCTGCACCCCTATGTAGTATGGAACTCCCCTCTCCTATAGGTCACTCCCCTATGTAGTATGGAACTCCCCTTTACTATAGGCTGCACCCCTATGTAGTATGGAACTCCCCTCTCCCATAGGCTGCACCCCTATGTAGTATGGAACTCCCCTCTCCCATAGGCTGAACCCCTATGTAGTATGGAACTCCCCTCTCCCATAGGCTGAACCCCTATGTAGTATGGAACTGGAATAGGATTTCTAGCAAAGTGCCCTTTTTTTTGCCCCCGGAAAAGTCTGTCGATATTACTATGCATCTTTATAGACCCTTTTACTGTTTGTAATGTACAAAATTTTGGGATGCGCCCGCAGTTTGGTTTCACAGAACTCTCCAGGGACAGTCTGGATGAAGCCATGCGACATCCCTGGAGTCTCTCTCTAAAAAGATGCGCGTGTGGTTTGGAGACGGAAGCAGAGTTTTGCCTATGAGATGACGGGTCGGTAAAGCCTAACCCTTCGCTGAAAGACAACATAGAACAGGGGGATTAAGTAGAATGACTGAAACACAGTGTGTCAGATGTCTAGACCCAGCAGTCTAGACTAAAGACTAAGTAACTCTATTAAAGTAGAGAGAGGTCTATCCCTGGAATTCCTTACGCGACACTGTATCATCTGACTCATTCTCTCTCTCTCTCTCTCTCTCTCTCTCTCTCTCTCTCACACACACACACACACACACACACACACACACACAGACGCACACACACACTCACACGCAACTCATTAGTTTGAAAGTGAAGACAGGCTCCTTTTTATATGCAATTACAATAGGTATGTTTAGAAGACAGATAGGAGGACACACACATCCTGTACACATAAACACACACACACACACACACACACACACACACACACACACACACACACAAAATTGTAATTAGGTATAGTTACTGAGAAATTCACAGTAATCAGATGAGAGATACTTTTGAAAACACTAGTGATTACTAGTTGCATTAATCAGACACATGTTTGAACGGGGAAAAGGCATTCTGATGGTGAGATTAAAGACATAAACATCATTAAACACTACTTCAAATTATGTTAATCATGATTGATTGTAGACGATGATAGTAAAGTTTTTCAAATGATCGTCTGTAAATTGGAATAAATTCTTAGATTTACCCTCCTCCAATGAAAGGCAATGTAATCAGGTTACTGTGTCAGACTAATCAATTTGATTATGTCACTAATTACAGTTGTAAGCAGGTAATCAGTAATCTGTAACGGAATCCATTTAAAATCTGCAATGCAGTCAAATATTGACGACTAGGCAAAAGAGCCCCGCTTGGTATTGCACTTTGTTTACATCTTTTGTGTTGGTCTGATGTGTGGGTTGGAGTTGAGTGGGGATAGGGGAGGGGTTGCTATTGCTGGCCACACCTCAGAGTTTGCCAAATGAGGTCTGGAGAAATTCACAGTATAATAAGTTACTGCACTCCAACCCGCACGTCAGACCAAAACAAAGAAATACAAACAAAGCGCTATACCAAACAGGACTCTTTTGCCTAGAGGTCGCTGCTTGACGGCATTACAGATTCCACCTTCAAAGTGACGTTCTCTACCCTGCCCAGTATTTACACAGTACAGAGACATGTATGTGAAGTGAAAAACATATTTGTCCCATTCATCCCCTCTCTCCGGGGGAGTTCCAGCTGCTCAGAACAAAGGAAGTGCTGACAAAAGCTAACGTGTTCCTCTCTGACCGCTGTGCTGCATGAGAAAGGCATTTCCACATACATTTCAGTCTGTGGATGATGAAGATGTTCCTCTTGTTCCTCAGAGCTTCAGGCCAGGTTGATGTTTTATAAAGCAGGCCTGCGTTCAGTTCACCCATAGTTCAATCTGTTTACTTTTCTATTTGAGGGGTGGGCATTTATCTTTTAGTTTCATCATTGTATCTTTAAAGCCACAAACCGTGATTTTTCTGACCGTATCTACGTGGGGTGTATTCACATCACATTCTTGAAGAGTTTGATCTGTAGATGGAAGATGAGCTGATTGGAGCTTTGTTAAACCGTGGTAAATGGGAATACAGATCTGTTCTACATAGAGGGAAGGCAGCTGCACACAGGGTTGGGTAGTAACGGATTACGTGTTTTGCCAGACAACATGGCACAATGCCACAGGCTCCCTGGACACAGGTGTCATTCAATGATCATCACCTGTTGTTTGATTACAGTCACCTGTTGTTTGCCAAGATGTCTGTGATCAATACTATGAATACATGAGCCTAGCTGAGTTAGCCTACGGTAATTACATGACAGAAATGTGGTAAATATATTCAGGTACAGCTACTGTGAGGAACAGTTATCGGATTACAGGTAGGCTACTTTTAGCGTACTTGGATTACTCAGAAACATGTTTGAAAGGGGATAATGTATTCTGATGGGGAGATTAAAGACTAAAATTTCAATATACACTACTTAAAATAATGTTAATCATGATTTTAGATGATGATGATCATAATAATATACTTTTTGTATGTGTGTAATAATAATTCTAATAATGATAATAACAATAATTATAATAACTAGAATGTAAAGTTTGTGAACAAACTTTAAGTTGGCTTGACAAAGCCAAGCTGTAATCAACAGAAAGATGTTAACATTTTCAACAAGCCGTCCCCCAACTCTCTACAACAAACGGTGTAAAAGGATAAAAAAATCGGTGAATAAGGGGTTAAATGTAGGATAGAGTGATGGAAAAAGGAGAAGAAGGGTGTGTGTGTGTACCTCAGTACATACACATATTTTTAATAAGTGATGTCATAGGGCTAACCTGTGCCCTCTAGAGTATCAACACCTACAATAGCATCTATTTCTGCTAACAAGTTAAAGGTGCACTGTGTAGTTTGGGGAGAGAGATTTGTTTGTTGCAGAGCCTGAAATTAGTTTACAAAACATATTTACGATACAAGTAGCCTAATTCTTAGAATTATTCTATCTTACATAATCATAAATCAAAAGAAAATTATTTTTGAGGCACTGTGAACCAAATGTAAGCCCAGGATACTTCTTGGAACAGTAAATACATTTGTGAAAAAAAATTGTGGGCCCTGCCTTTGTAAACAACATCAGTGAATGGGGAACTTCAGGTGGTTTTCTAACTTCAAACAGTGTTTCCAGGGACCCCGTTTTCCTCTGGGGACAGTTTGTTTATTCAGTTATGAAAATATACAATATAATTAGTTTTTACTTCTCTTGAGTTTACAGTTTTTCTGATGCACCTTTAAGAAGTTAAACATTGCTGGCACACAGACATATTCCAAAAATTATATTATATAATAATAATATTAGTATTTTAAGGCAAATGTCTTGAGAGCCTTGTAGCCAATAATGTAAGTATTATTTCATTGTGAGTTTTACTATCATGCCAGGAATATTTCAGTAAGGGTGTGTTTTTTGTTTTTTTCAAATGGTGAATAACTCTTCAATTGTTCCCTGTGTGTTTGGTTCAATATTTCTACACCATTTCACTGAACTTGAACTATTGACTGTTCAAACCCAATTACAGCCACCAGGGGGCCGACTGAAGGCTGACACATGATTGTCAATTACCACGTTTACATTTGTATCAAACATAGTAAATGACATGACAGTGTTTGGCCTCTTACACTACACCAAACATTATGAACATGATGATGTTTTTGTGTATCTTTTCGTCTTGTGCTTCCCCCTTGAGGTCGTCTGGACCCCCGGGCTGAGAACCCCTTACCTCCTCCAGGATGGATGTTGACCCTGAGATGGGGGTAAATACCACTGGCTCTCATTGGGAAAAAAATAAAATAAAAACAAGAGCTATGTTGAAATTACAATTTACAAATGAAATTTGTAAATTGCCAAATTGTAACCATTTTTCTTTGTTTCAGTTTTAATGATTGTAAAATGATAAATATATCAGCCTTGTCTTTCAATTTACAAAAAGCCTTTTCAAAAGCTAAAAATATCTTTAACAAGAACTTCATTTTTACCAGCTAACCCCACTCAGTGAGATATTCTGTTTACATAGCAACGTCATTTGGAAATTGGACAACTGAAAGTACGCTGAAATGAGTCATGTTGGATGCCCCTGCAAGGATCAAAACCTACAGATTCAAACACACATCCATCGCCATGGCAACATGCCAAGTAAACAAACCGTGTCAGGCCTCACACTGAACTCAGGGGACGCATCATAAAAACTAGGAATGTGCAAAGGAAATCAGAGACATAGTGGGGCTGGTGTTCCAGTGTGTGTCTGAGACTTGTCTTTATGAAGTTTCCTTGAGACTTGCACATATCGACAGGAGGCCTATATTCTGCAAAACACCTACAGTTACCTCCAACTTTTAGTTATGACTTGTCACTGTGATTATAGAACATTATTGCAGTGTTGTGATGGGTGTCTTCCATCACCTGGTTTCTTAAAATATGGGTCAGGATCCTATATGGGTCACGGGCCTACTCCTGGTGGGACCCCATGAAACAACACTGATTTATTTATTACTTTCACTTACTCAGGGTAGATTAGCTTTTCAGTGAAGCCCTGCTTCACATCCACACCTGGGAGCTGCCCGGTACGACCACGGTCTTCTACTCTTGGCCACCGAGCAGCTCCACTGGAGCAGTAGGGGGGTTAGTGCCTTGCTCAGGGGTACTTCAACAACGGGGGTTGAGGGAGGGGAGAGCATCATTGACTGTCATTCATTCATTTACTCCGTACAGATTTTCCTGCTGGTCCAGGGATCAAACCGTCGGCTTATTGGTCACAAGCCCATTTCGCTAACTGCCAGAGTGAAACATTAAAGGAGCACTCCGCTAAAAAAAAAAATAAAGACGATTTATTATGCCCATAATCTCACACATAACCCACTACTACGCACTGTTTTCGACAAATTCAATTGGTTTGAGAGTTACTGGGTTAAATAGTTGGGACGTGTGATGTCATTATGATGTCATGTGTTCCAGGAAGTATGAAATACAGCTAAGTGAAATGATGAAAATGAAAACAATATCAAGGCCTTTGCATATGGCTTTCTGGGAACTGTTAATCACTCACTAAGGTTTTGATATTTTTATTTTCATTTTCATTATTTCACTGAGCTGTATTTAATACTTACTAGAATATGTGACATCACACATTCCAACTCATTTACTCAATAACTCTAAAACCAAATTATTTTGTACAGGACCGTTTGTAGTCTTGGCATATGTGTGATTATGGACAGAATAAATCTGCTTTATTTTTTGGGTGGAGTGTTCCTTTAAGGGCCTGTTTCACTGACATAGACTGAGCTTAGCCTTCAGAAGTTCACTTCAATGGAGATGTAATACAAATAACTTAAGTCTAGGACTAAAATCAGTCCAGTCTGTGAATTGTCTTGTGTCTCACTTTCATTCTGGGCTTAACATCTTTTTTTTTTAAACTCCCTTCTCAATGGGTTTCATCGGTTTGGCTGTGTCTGAAAAGTCCTCAGTACATACACAATCAGACAGAGGCTTCTAACCCTACCACCCACAGTCTATGCTTTTAGAACCCACTGGTTAGAAGGTTCACTCAGTAGGTAAAAAAAATCAGCTCCTATACTCTGCAGTCAGGAAGTTACGTTTCTGACCTGCCCCATGTCATCAAAGAAACAAATCAAACCGCATGTTATTAGTGTCAACAGCAGCAATACGCAGCATCTAACTTGGTTGGCCGTCACATCGTTTGTGATGAACAGACAAAAGTAAACGGAAAGTTCCTCTACTCACACTCGAAAGGCGCATTGTCAGCATGGGTGTTTAAAGTGCCGCTTCCGTGATTGTTTTGGTTGTAGAGTACGTCAGTGAAGTCATGCGCCTTTTTATTGAAACACTGCACTTCATTTGGGGAGTAAAGTATACACTCTCTGAAACTAACCATGCTAAGCATACCCAATAAAACCCAGAAGACATCTGGCCATTTTAAGGGTCCTGAGGGGGTACCCCAAAAAAACCCAACCATCATAAAGTTAAAACTACCGAACCTCTGTACTGAAACGATCATAGGTTTACTCGGGGGCTTTCACACTCAGCGCCGTGTCTGTTTCATGTGCTGCAGATCACCTTTCTACAGCTGAAGAGTTAGTGGCCACGCTGTCTAGGATACTCAAGCACAGACACGCCACCAGGCTTCTTCTGCAAATGGACTTAATGTATAGGAATCATGCATGGGCTACACCTCAAAAACACACACACACACACACACACACACGTACGTACACACACACACACACAGAGGCACGCTTGCACACACTCACACTCACAGATGCGTGCACACACACATACATATGCAAACGCGCAGAGGCACGCACACACACATTATAGAGACTATAGAGGTTACACTTATTAATGCAGGCACTATCAAGTCACTGTCTACTTCAGTTCAAACTAAACTATTTGAATTTCAAATGTTATAGCTTTAGGCCCAGGGAAAGGAATGCCTATTCACATAGGAATGAACCGATTTGTCACTGCACACAAATGACCACACTCACACATGCATAGGCACATACATTCATACACAAAACCTCTCGCTAAATAATGGAACCTCTTCTTCTTGTATCAGACAGCCTTAAGCTATAAGGTACACACACACACACACACACACCAACACTAACCCTACATGTAGTCGGTTACAATCTGATATGGGCAGCCAAACAGAAAACCACACGCATTTACACAGACAAGAACACATACAGTCTAGGTTTCACACTTCATGTACAGCTGGGGGCTACCTTATAGAATCTATAGGCCTACTTCCTCATCTTTTCAAACACACAGACAAGCCATATCTGTTAAATGCACAATAAGTGATCTCAACGCAAACAAATGAGGGTGGCCCCATCACCAACAATAGAAACGGAGATATGTTTTCATTCTTTATTTGACTGACTGAGCTTTTAATACAAGGACTAGCAAGACACCAGGTCAATTGTTTTTAAGTTGTTGTGTGAGTTTTTAATGGGAGGCCTGTATTAATAATAGATAGATAGATAGATAGTTACTTTATTAATCCCCTTGGGGAAATTCACCTGTCCGGTAGCTCTCACAGAACACCGAACCCAAATACACAGTAAAGATAAGTACCCAGAAGTATACACAGTACACACTAAGTAATGAACAGTAAAGAGATTCAAAATTCTAATAGCTGAGTGCTAGTGTTAATCAGATGTCTTTGACTGACAGTAGCTAGCATTGGCAACATTTGGTAGCTGATATTAGCTAACATTTTTGGTAGCTAATATTAAAGGGATATTTCACTTTAGTAGAACTTGTCAAGATTCAGCAGTATATACAAACTGCTGCTGTGCAGATTTCAATAAAACAGATAATTCTGAGTCAAAGCTACGTGTTTGTTTTGGCATATGATGTGTCTTTACAGATTTATTACCTTTGAAAAATAAAAGCAGATCCGGTCAGTTTGTTTTAAGTTTGAGTGTGCTGTGTATCTTTGCCTTGCATAGTGTTTGGAGAGTGGTTACCGTGGTTACATGCTGCCTTGCTGGAAGAAAGATTCTAAACATTCTGTGAAAAGTTGACAGTTGGTCAAACTACACCTCAAGTGAGAAATAGTTCCTTTACTGATAATTTGAAAATGGCAACATTGGCTAAAAAAAAACAAGTACCTTTGCCACAGAAAAATATATTACACAGAACAATATTGCCATATAGTTTGTTTACATTTCAGAAGTATGACATTTAGACATGGTCCTCAAAATGAATGGAAGTGAATGAGGAGCCTGACACCTGGGAGGAATTGTGGTGTTGACAGCAGACAACAGGGACAGCAGTGGTCGCTAGCTTACTTGTGATGACTTTACACAGAGGTAAAACTGCTGATGTTTGACAAGTTCTGCTAAAGTTTAAACCCTTTAAAGCAGCTTTACATTGTGAGGTAGGTCAGGCCTGTGTTACATCATGAATAGAGGCAGCCATATTTAATACAGTCCCCTATTCTATTTACTGTATTTTGTGATTGTAAAAGGTTTGTTAGTAATGCTTTGTCAATGTTTGGAGTAAAACAGATCAATATTCTGTTTTTCAATGAGTTGAGAAAGTTACAAAAAGCCCAGTTTCCATCAACAGGTCAAGCTCTTCAAGAATGTAACGGTTCTATTTGAAAATACTTCATACTGACATGGGTGAAACAGAACAGCCCTGATACATCATGATACAATGACAACTCCACTAAGCAACATGTCCCTCACAGAATGTATGGATCATATATAATAATTATGCTTTTTAAGGCGACGGGTACAGAACCCCAGGTGGGCTCATGATTCATCTGAACACGTGATGGACACGTATGTAGCTCGTGTGTCAAGTCACATACAAGAGATTCCTGAATGTGTGCGAATCACTGATGTCTCAGCTGCTATTGGTCAGAGCATTTGTACAAGTTATTTGCAGCTGTACAAGGATATTCTTGCCGTGTCTAAGTACATTTTCAGCACGATGTGAGGAAATGTATAGGCACAGCTGGTGTTCTGCAAACGGACCGTTGGTTTTGCCTTCAGAAGGAAATGAGGTGATTCAAGATGGAGAACTGTGAGCTATAAGGAACAAGTCAAAAACATGGAACCAACTACTGTTAAAATGTATGTCTTGAAATGTATTATACATTGTTTTTTATTGTATTACTCCTCAAGTGTTTCTTATCCTTTTCTTGTATTGTTGCCCCCCACCCCAATAAGGTGAGATGAGGTATATAATACACACCAACACAGGCAGCGTAATCTAACACAATTTAAACAGGCCTACAACTGCATGGGAAACTGCTATGGAACTCCTTTAACAGCCTCGTCAACCTAATTACAGGGGCAGTAAGTGGTTTTAAAACCTTTTCTCAGGGACCCACATTTTCACGAGAATTTCTCCCAGACCCAAACTTGAAATTTCTGGACAGTTACAGAACTTTCTCAAACAAATTGTAACCTATCTGTAAGGATATCAGCTCATTATAGCCTACACAGTGGGCATAATCTTTTATTCAGTCATTGCAGGGAATTAAATGTGAGGGAGGTGTTAAAAAAAAGCCTGGCTGTGGCTTCGCACAAAATTTGAATTTTTCAGTTAAAAAACGTCATTCCGTTCTCCACAGTCATTTGTGAACCCATCAACCTTGTCTGAAGAAAGAAAAAAACGGTTCTAGGGGAAGGGTCTGTTTCCAAACCCTACCCCATAAAACCACAGTAAAAGGAAGCCTATAGGATTGGCCATAGAAGCATATAGGGCCTATACGGGCACACACACACGCCCAATAAAAATCCTCACAGGCCTCTGCTGCAGCAATAGGCCCGCTTCGTTTACCAACATGTGCCAAAACCTACATTCTCTAACATGTCCACGTCATGAAGCTGCCTCTCTCTTTCGCCAAGGGCAGCTCACCAGCTCTCCCTTTCATTCGGTCTCTCCTCCTTTCTTTCTCTCTAGCTCGCTCCTTCTCTTTTCCCTCATCCGGGAAGAAAATACGCATTCCGCAGCATAATCTGAATTGAATGCGGACGACTTGTTTAGTTTGCATTCGGCACTTACAGGCGGCAGGCCTGTAACCTACGGAAATGGATTACATAAACAACGGACAATCACAGAAACAGCTGTTATTCGGAAAGACAGCAGGAAACAGGGAGAGTTTTCAGCAGATTAGAGGTGCCCTTCTCGCCTCAATGCGGCAGTCAGAATTTACGGTGGTCTGTCGGTCGCTGGACCGTGTCGGGTTCCCTGCAGAAGCCAGGGGTAGACTAATCAAACGTGGCCAGCTCAATCTCTCTGAGCCCTCACAACAAAGAGCGAACACAGCAATGATCTACCATGATCCTAACCCCGCCTTCCGGTTAGGTTGTTGTTTTTACCGTACCGCAGGCAGGAAAGGCGCAGACATTTTTAGGGGGAGTGTCCCCTTTCTGCAGCATGCATTTAATTAACATGGGGGCAGACTGCGGCTACCGTGCGAAGCTTGTGTGAGCTGCCACTTCAGTAACACTCACTGTGATGTAACGACATTTAGCAATTGATTACTGAGTGTGTAATTGTACCTCGGGAAGCAAGACCAACTTGTTCTTGAAGTTATGTGAAAGCATACAATCTAGAAATAGACTAAGCTATCTCCAAAACATTTTGGTAGCAGCTTTGTTCTCAGTGAAACATACTGTGGTTTCCAATTTCAGTTTGTCTAATTAGATTTGGGTATGTTATTTTGGTTTATAGCCTATCACGCTGTGTGATAGTTTTGATCCTTTATGCAGGGGATTTCCGCTAATAATACCTTGACACGTGCACACTGCACACACACATACACACTCGTTAATGGTGTGTGAGATGACAGAAGATAACCCCCCCCCCCCCAACTCTTAAACACACACACCAACTCATTATGAGTGCAAGATATGAGATAACAGCCTCCTTTGGTAGACTTCCTGACTTCTCAGAGTTCTACCAGTTCTAAGCCCTTTAGGCCAGGGCAGAACCATAGCTCATTCTGTTAAACATGCATCTCAGACTATTTGCAGAACACAGAGGTCAAACTTACACGGTACAAAGAGAGCAGAGACCACCGATTTTCCTGACAATTATGGCCAACACTATTATCCAGCCTACCCTTACAAAAAAGTATCCTATTCACATAAAGGTATCATGGTATTTCCCCCATTTTTGATCACCACGACGATGGTAGTGACCAAATAATGGTGGAAATACCATGATATTACCATCAGTATCATGGTTTAAATTGGATTATACCATGGTATTAAGTACAAAAGTGGTACCATGGTGATACATAACTTTTACCATGGCAGTACCATTTTTCTTTATAAGGGTTCTACAGTACTCATTCTATCAGAAATGCATTTCAGACTGCCATGGTACAGAGAACAGGGACCACAGATTTTCCTGACAATTTTGGCCAACAGTATTATTTACACATCTGTGACTAACTGGCTATATACCCTCTGGTCTATTGTGTCCATGTATAAGATATTCACTTCAGTATAATTAAACTTGTTCATCATCTGTACCTAAGTTCTGAGATACCTTCGTGTTTTTCTGTACAGAATCCACACCTGTTTTCCTGTTGCCCCTATAGACCTGTTACAGTTTGTAAACAATTATGGCGTTTTTTGGGAATGCGTGCGCAATTTGGTGACACAGGAATCTCCGGGGACAGTCCGGACGAAACCACACGACATCCGATCACTTTTTTTTGCCTAGAAGATGATGTTGATGAAAAAAGGGTGTATAAGTCCCCCCCATTCTGGTAAACTGGTAAATTACCAGTTCACCACATGTAAATTGCATCTGAAGAACCAACTGACTTTCTTCACAATTTGATGTCAAACCTAATCTATCTAACTCACTAATCTAACTGTGTAACTAAATTATAAAGGAAGGAATCTCTGTTTGTATGTCTGTGTGTCTGTGTGTCTGCGTGTCTGCGTGTCTGCATGTCTGTTTGTCTGCATGTCTGTTTGTCTGCATGTCTGCGTGTCTGCGTGTCTGTATTTCTGCGTGTCTGCGTGTCTGTGTGTCTGTGTGTCTGTGTGTCTGTCCTTTGCATATCTCGAGAACCGTTCATCTGATCGACTTCACACTTGGCAGGTGTACTGCTGAGGACCCAAGTAAGTGCAGTGTTGAATGTGAATCATACAACTGATGCAGACAGACACACGTGCACACACTCTCACATACATACATACACACACACACACAAGCCCTGCCCCTTAACTGAAGCCCCGCCCCCTTTCCCTGTCTCATGAACCGTTGGTCGTAGAGAGTTGCGGATGGCGTCATTGGACTCAGTTGGGACACCCACTTTCATTGGTCTATGTTTGCCGTGCCCCTTTCGTAAAAAAAAAGTTTCTCTTAAAGGGACAGGCACACATAGAACTGATGCACACAGACAGACACGCAGGCGCTCACACACACACACAAACACACACACACACATTAGCCCCGCCCCCTACACGTAAGCCCTGCCCATTTTTCCTATCTCATGAAATGTTTGTCTTAGAGACTCATGGATGGCGCGGTCGGCCTCAGTGGGGAGACCCACTTTCATTGGTCTATGTTTGGCCTACATTTAAGCCCCGCCCCTTGAGGAGTCTCTGTCTGTATGTCTGTCCTTCGATTTTCCCGAGAACCGTTCATCCGATCCACTTCACTCTTGGCAGTTGTGTCGCCGGTGACCCAAGAAGGCGCAGTGCCAACTGTGAAGTTGATTGGATGAGCGGCTCCTGAGAACACCGCAAGCAGCAATACCAAGGGCCCCAGGGGCAGAGCAATTGGCCCGTTCCCAACAGGCATGCGCTCCGACCGGGCATGCCCCCGAGCAGGCATTGCATTAGTGTGACTCATGATCTTATTCCTCTACAAATTCCAACCTAGAACAAGCATCCAAACACTTTAACCTTGTATATATGAGTTGGCCATGTGATTTAACGGGTTTACCAGAACCACCCATATACTCCATGAGTCCTCCTCCACTCCTCCGCTCCAACACTGGCACAGCCAGTTTACCCCTGTGCATGACAGAACATAATGTTTGACAAAGTCACAGTCAACAGGGACCTTATATTTATGGGATGTTTCCTGCATCCTTCTAAAAATAGCACTTCCTTAAAAATACAAGGAGTTCCATACTGTATAGGGGTTCAGTTGATGGATGATGGGAGTTCCATACTGTATAGGGGTTCAGTTGATGGGAGAGGGGAGTTCCATACTGTATAGGGGTGTAGTTGATGGGAGAGGGGAGTTCCATACTGTATAGGGGTTCGGCTGATGGGAGAGGGGAGTTCCATACTGTATAGGGGTTCAGTTGATGGGAGAGGGGAGTTCCATACTGTATAGGGGTTCAGTTGATGGGAGAGGGGAGTTCAATACTGTATAGGGGTTCTGTATTTTTTCTGTATCCTGTACAGTAAAGTTGGGTGGTCCTCTCTGGCAGAGAGACGTGATACCCATTGGTATCTGTTTTTCTATAAGCGCCATTGTTGGAGATCTTCCACCTTATATCATTTCATTATTACAATGGACCTTATCATACTCGCTCCAGTGATTGGCTTACACTTCAAGTCCCCAGAGTTTGCACTGAGCTTGGGAAATTTGCTTTTAGCTTTTGTGCCCCTAACACGGAACAGCCTACAATGCACTTTAAAACCCAATACACTGGGTTGACAGTGGGGCGACAGTGGCTCAGGAGGTGGAGCCGTCGTCTGGTAATCTGAATGTTCCCGGTTCGATCCCCGGCTCCTCCTGGCAGTGTGTCGAAGTGTCCTTGAGCAAGACACACAATCGACGAGCAGGTTGGCACCTTGCATGGTTGCCTCCACTGTCGGTGTGTGAACGTGCGAGTGAATGGGTGAGTGTGAGACATAAGTTGTAAAGCGCTTTGGATAAAAGCACTATATAAATGCAGTCCATTTACCATTGACATTGGTATCCACTGGTCAGTTTAAATCCTTAATCACCAACCATTCCACCACAGTCTGTAGTTGTGTTCATGAATTGATATTTTCTTTTCTTTCTTTTCTCTTGTATTATTTTTGTATTTATTGTATATTTATTGTATTCATTTACTGTATATGTGCTCTCGACACTGTAATTGAGGGCTTGCCCTCAGTGATCTATGAAAATTAAATAACAATTGAAAGAATGAATTTCTCAAGCTGTAAAGGGCATTCAGGGACCTAACACACAACTCCCCAAACTTCTTCTATATCATAATGAGGTGGAGATGGGGTCCTGTCACTGAGCCTTGAACAACAACATCCCCTCCAGATCATAATGAATGAGATGGTCCCTCCAGATAATAATGGATGGGGTAGAGAAGGGGGTCTGTGTCACTGACCCCAGATCAGCCCTCCCTCCAGATAACAATGAATGGGGTAGAGAAAGGGGTCTGATCTGGGTTCTGAAAGGAGTGTTAATCTCGGGTCAGTGACTAACACATCCTTTCAGATATGGGGAAATGGTAGCCTAAAGGTTAGATAGGCGGGCTCTTGACCAGAGGGTTTCCTGTTTGAATCCCTGTATTGGCAGGGAGATCTGGGTAAGGTACCTGTAAGTAGCACTCTCCCCTCCCTCAGCAACTACTGTGGTAGTGCCCTTGAGCATGGCACTTAAACTTTGGTATCCCAAGTTAAATTTCCTTATCTTTTTCCATACCGGCAGTATATTTTTAGTGTGTGTCAAAAGTATATTTCTACCCATATATACTTTTCTGAGAGTATACTTGCAATGTATTTTTGGTCCTTCTTATGTGCTTTCATGAACTAATTCAAAGCACATGTTTAGTATGATTAGTCATTAATATGCTGTAAGTGTAATCTAAGTACACTTAAAAAACGAAAACAAAAAAAGACCAGATTCTACCAAACTTAAAGCTACACCAGATAGTTTTGGGGAAAAAAAACTATTTTTAGTATTGTTGTTTTAGTGTTACGAGAGAAAAACTGGATCCCTGGAGCACTGAAACTAGAAATGATCTGTTTGTAGAAGAAGCATCCTCTAAGCGGCAATGGAAAACTACCTGGTGCAGCTTTAAGTTGTCCTTTAGTCAACTTATTAAAAGCGTAAAAAAAAATATTTCAAAAGTATAATTTAAATATATTTAAGTACATCCTTAAATTGAAGTACAACTTTTAACACACTTACGGTACAGCTTAAGTGGTCTCAATTAAAATCGGAATACATAAAAAGTACACTAAAGTATATTTTCGGAAAATATACTCAAGTATACTTCTTCCTTTTTTTTTTTTTTTTTACTTGGGATACTGTCTGGCAGCATGGCCACATGGGTAGGGCTCTGGGCTCACGGACAGAGGGTCGAGTCCCAGCCAGGATGCTGTAGTCCAGTGTCCGGTTGTGGTAACGGGGACGTTGTTCCTTTCACGAGTGTCGTCCTCCAGATGAGACGTTAAACCGAAACCCCAGACTGAAAATGTCCGCTCACGATCAGCAGAACTCTAAACCGGTGTTCTAAAGAGGGTGCATTCCAAATCAGGCCTCATTCAAGGTCACTTAATCATCCCTATCCTTAACGGACTGATATCAATCCTCATCTCCCGAGTCTTTCAGCCATTGTATCTGTGCTTCGCCCAAGACTGGGTGCTACACATTAGTGGTGGAGGAGTCAAGTTACCCTATGCATTGTAAAACACTTTTACAAGTGTTTTTTTTTTTTTTTTGTCCTACTAGTGCAGTGCCCGTTGGGAAAGGGCTGATTGCTTGGAACCGCTCAATCAACTTCACCGTCAACGCTAAATGTTCTTGGGTCCCCGGCGACACAACCGGAAAGTGTGAAGTGGATCGGATGAACGGTTCTCGAGAATACCGAAGGACAGACATACAGACAGAGACTCCTCAAGGGGGCGGGGCTTAATTGTTAGGATACGGGGCAAACATAGACGACTGAAAGCGGATCTCCCCGCTGAGGCCAACGGCGCCACCCACGAGTCTCTACGACAAATGGTTGTCGAGATACGAAGGGGCTTGA
>OMKL01146952.1:0-14569 GCA_900302295.1 Parasudis fraserbrunneri | reverse complement strand
TAAAAAGTCCAACAAATCGGATAAAAACGGACAAAAGGGGGATGCACAACCCACACGTAGTGGACTACCTTGCCTTCAACTTTTATCCCTTGACATGCCAAGGTAATAAAGGTATTTTTATTACATACCTAAGTAAGTGTGCCTTGTTTTTTGGAGTGCATTAGTTCTCCTTTTTTGTGTTTTCTTGTACTTAATGTTGTAGTGACTTGAATCTTTCCTCTTAGGAAACGAGATCGTATGAAGAAGAACAATGGAGGTAAAAACAGCCGGGAGCTCCTTCTCTTTCATGGGACCGACTCAAAGTACTTGGATTCCATTTGCAAAGACAACTTTGACTGGAGGCGTTGTGGAAAGAATGGCACCGTCTATGGCGAAGGTGAGGCATGTGAAATAAGAAATTGAAAATCACTGTCATTGTATCCCATCCCTGAAACGACAGTGTTGGGGACAAAGAAACAGTTGAAAATAGTCAGCAACCCAGGAGAAGGCAATTTGTACCACTGATTATAAATTAGCTCTCTTTATAGCTATTGCCATAATTGGTGGTATATACCGTATAACATTTTGCACTGATTAGTCAGTATAGCCGTACATTTAAGATGTACATTTAAACCAGAACAAAGTTTAGTCAAGTGTAATGTTATGAGGCCAAGGACGAGGCGTGTTTTGCGTAAACACAGGACTACAAAGGACACACGGATGCAGCACCATGTAAACTTTATCAGTGTATTGTTCAGGGGGAAAACATTTTATTATAATATGTGATTCGATTACCTTTATTCTAAAAATATAAGAATGAATAAAGTCTGGCTGTAACAATTCATTGGGACTTTGTCTAAATCCTAAGGTTTCAATTCACATATGTCCTCTGCTGACAAGGGAGCTGAAATGCTGACTTGTTTAATAATGCAGATTTTCACAAGTGCAAAAATAGAACATCGGCGAGCAATGCATTTCACATTCACCTTTATCAGGTCTGCACCACAGTGAAACCAAACCCAAGTGGCATTTACAGGTAAAATCTGTAATACCGACAGCGACCTCTAGTGCCCCACTTTTGCCTAGAGGCTGTTTGACGGCATTTCAGATTCTACCTTTTAAGCCTCCTTGTGGAATCAAAAGTTTGAACTTTGAATTTAATGAAACAGTCTTATTAGTCTTATTATAGTCTTATTGTACTCCTAATTGAGATAGGCCTGTTGAAGGGCTCTGCCCCAAGTGCAACGTAAATGTGCCACTGCGACTTCAAGTCAATTTAACTAAATTGGTAATTATTAATGAAGCTTTTATTTTGTTTTCAGGTAGCTACTTTGCTAGAGATGCCAAGTACTCTCACAGCTACACCAGCAGCTCTGGGTTGAGGACCATGTTTGTTTGTCGGGTACTGGTCGGAGACTACACTCGGGGTGACTCAGGACTGCGTCTGCCCCCTCAAAAAGGCGAAGGGAACTCCTCTGCTTATGACAGCTGTGTAGACGATGTGATCAACCCCTCTATTTATGTGGTGTTTGACAGAGACCAGGTATACCCCGAGTTCCTTGTCAAATATGATGATGGCGTAGGACCAATGCCCACAGCTGTTCCATCAAGTTCTGCTAATCAACCAGTCCTAACCACTTACCCTGGGAAAGGTCAAATACTAGGCTCTACTGCAAGTAAGCAGACGTCTGTCAGAGTTCAGCATGCTTCCTCTTTAAATCCATCTTGTGATGACACGCCCCACTTTTGGTTGTTTCTGTTCGCTTCTGTTCTATTTTGTGTCATTCTGGGTTTGAAGACGGGTTAGAGGGCCTGGACCTGGGCCTGGGCCTGGGCGTATCCTCCAGCATAAAGGCTGCTGTCAGTCCCCAGTGCGGTCTCTCTACTTCATTCGTTTGGTTATTGTTTAATTCACACCTTGCAACACACAACATATTTTACACACACACACATACACACACACACACACACATATACAAACACACACACTCACCAACACCACTGGTTCTACTGATGCTCATGTACATAACTTATTTTATGTAGTTCATTTCATTACTTTTGTTAAGAAATTATTTGATTAGTTAACTGTTTCATGTGTCCCCCATTGGGGGTGGGGGGTCAAGCATTGTTGCAATCTGAGAGCCAGGGTTGTAACAAAGTCGGGGCTCGTCACTTTTCTAAATTCGGGTAAGCATTTCTTTGTAATTTGTTCATTCGTTGTGTTGTTTTAATTGATAGTACTGTTTGGTCACTTTCAGCTTCCGATGAGTTCTGTTGGAAGCGTAGGCTGGTAAGTGGATTGGCATTTCATTTGTATGGCTGGTTAGTCATTTTGGGTTAAGTTGTGCTGTTTGTTTGGGGGACGCTGATTTTGTTAAAGTCTGTATGGCCTGAATTGGCTTATTATTTGTGTGCCGTTTAAATGTGTAGTGGAGAGAGCCTATTGCTAGGGGATGTTATGTTCTATGACCATGGTAGATAGAGTTTGCTATCTGTGCGCAATTAAGTTTCAGAATTCTTTCCCTGTTAGGAATAGCATCGGGTTTTTTTCTGTCCTTGTGTTAAGTTGCATAGTTTGGTCTAGCATGGCAAATGTTGAGGAGTTTATCCGTTGTCCCTTGGAGGAATCGTTAGCGCAATGTACCAGGGAACAATTGCTTAAGATTGCAGAATATTACTTGCTTGATATTGGTGATAAAAGGCTTAAAGAAAATGTTAATGCTGTGTTGAAATCCAAGTTATGGGACATGGGTGTTTTGTCAGAAAAGATGGATAAGAGCCCTGGTCAGCTTCTCCAGTCATCCATAGGTGGTAACTTCACTTTTGAACAGCAGAGAGAGTTGCTCTTGTTACAGCTGGAACATGACAAATCAAAGCATCAGGCCGAGTTAGAACTGGAGAAAGCCAGACTAGAGTTACAGCATTTCAAACTGGATTTAATTAAGCAAGGTAAAATGGCAGGGTATTTGAGCAGGGATTGTGCTACTTCACCTGGTGCTTCTCCACACTGGTTTGATGTTGGTAACTTACGTCTTCTGCCGCAGTTCAGCGAATGGGATCCAGACACATTCTTCTCTCTGTTCGAGTGTGTTGTGGACTCAAGGGAGTGGCCTGACGTTGATGCTGCAGTGTGCCTTGATGGGTAAGGCGCAGGAGGCATATGCTGCTCTCTGTTCAGCTGATAGTCGTAGCTATTTGAAGGTGAATCCTGCTGTGTTAAGGGCTTATGAACTGGCACCAGAGGCTTACCGACAAAGGTTCAGGTCATGGAGAAAGGTAGAAAAGCATACGCATGGTGAGTTTCCTAGGGATTTGGCTACTCGTTTTAATCGGTGGTGCGCTGCGTTGAAGGTGGAAACGTTTGAGGACCTTGCCGATCTTACTGTGCTTGAACAGTTTAAAGATTTCGTCCCTGGCTATATGGCTACACACATAAATGAGCATAAAGTTAAGACTGCTGCAGAGGCTGCTGTCCTAGCTGACGAGTATGTCTTAACGCACAAAAGTACTTTTGGAGACGCATGCGCTCGCGAGCAGTGTTGGCCTAGAGCAAATTGTTCACATTCCGCGTGGCAAAACGTGGCAAAACCGGAATTCAGTTCATAAAAAAATTATTGCGGGTCAAGTGGGAAGTTTGATCCCAACAGAGTTTGTAATTACTGCCAAGGGAAAGGCCATTGGAAGGCAGAATGTCCTGCTCATAAAAATAAGGATAAGTTCTCAGGAAGTAGAGGGCACGTGAAGCCTGCACTGTTGGCTGCCCCTATCCAAATTGGTCGTCCTTTTGCAGAGTGCCCGGAGCAGTTGCAACCGCCAACATCCTCGTGCGGCTCTGATAGTCCTGATCTTTATTCTGACTACTCACCATTCATTACAGAGGGTTATGGCTCACTTCTGGGAAGTAATGTGAAAGTCCCAGTAGGGTTGGGCAATTGGACAAACACATCAGGGATTGTCGATGGGTTGAATCCATTGCAGGTTGAAATTCCCTTGCCGATTTTTTTGCCGATTTAAATAACATTTATTTTCTTGTAATTTAATATGTAAAAATGCCCCATTCGTTGCACGTGGTTTAACTGATGCTTTCTCAAGCCTGTGGTTTAACCCCTGCATTGTTTTGATGAGTTTTCAACGAGCTACCGTTGCGGTAAATAAACACGTTTATTTATTTATGAGGTCAAGCTAGGAGTCGCTGTCAAGCAGCTCCTTGCTTGCTAAGCAACTGTTTACTAGATTAATGATGACAAAAATGATTCTACAAGCTCCTTGAGAGGTTTTAGATGAAGAGCCACAGTGTTAGGTCCACTTTATCTAATTTGCAATCGATTTAGCTAGTTTACATTTGTTCGCTTACTAACATACTCGCACTGCTGCTAGTAACAGAGCAGAGACTCTGTGGCCAGAGAGAGGGAGGGGAAGATAGGCTGCTGGCACACGCACATACATAGACAAATACATAGGGAATCACCAAAATATGTGATGACGATTGGTTGACAGAAGGATCCCAGTCCCAGTGAGGTCCCAGTGAGGTTCTTGCGAGACACTGGAGCTCTGGATTCTTTCATTTCAGAACCAGTGCTTCCTTTTTCCGACAACATCTTAGTACGAGCATCGGCTTAACCACGTTGTCTTTTCCACTTCACCAGATGATGCGCATGTCTAACCTGGTGCAGGGTGAAGTTGTGGCTGGCGTCCACCCAGCACTACCAATTGAGGGGGTTCATCTCATCTTTCGGAAACGGACTGGCTGGGGGACATGTTTGGGCTGATGGGCCACCGCCTCCAGCTGTTACCCCTTCACCGATTCTCACGGGGAAGTCAGATGAGAGTGCACAGAGGTTGCCAGAGGTTTTCACAGCCTGCGCTGTGATGCGTGCTACGAGCCGTGCAACACCTGAACCAGAGCTTGAGCCTAGCGGTAAAAAAGAGGACTGTACAATGCCGTTGTTACCCTTGCCAGATTAACAATGTCACCAAACCTGACTCATACCCTCTTCCTCGGATGAAGGACTTTGTTAGCGAATTTGATCTGCTAAAGGGTTACTGGCAGGTGCCCTTGACAACAAGAGCACAAAAAATGTTGTCCTTCATCACCCCCTCTGGTCTGTAGTCATGTACAGTTAGTGAGTTTTGACTTGCGAAATGCGCCAGCGAACCTTTCAGCGCCTCATGAACCGCGTCGTTTCTGGTCTCGAGGGTTGCTCGGCGTATTTGGATGATGTGGTGGTTCACAGTGACTCGTGGGACTTGCACCTCAAACGAATCCATGCGCTATTTGACAGGTTGGCGGAGGCGTGCCTCGCAGTCAATTTGGCGTGGGTGTGATGACCTGCCCCCCTTTTGGTTGTTTCTGTTCTACTTTGTGCCATTCTAGGTTGGGAGGCGGCTCGTCAGGGCTGAGAGCATACACCTGGGCCCGGGCGTACACTCCAGCATAAAGGCTGCTGCCAGGCCCCAGTGCGGTCTCTACTCTGCTACACACTTCATTCGTTTGGTTATTGATTAGTTCACACCTTGCAACACACAGCATATTTTGCACACACACACACACACACTCACCAACACCACTGATTCTACTGACGCTCATGTACATAACTTATTTGATGTAGTTCATTTCATTACTTTTGTTAATAAATGATTTGATTATTGAATTGTTTCATGTGTCCCCCATCCTTTGTTGCAACCTGAGAGCCAGGGTTTCTAACAGTCTCTTACAGCACACACCACCCCCACACGTTCAGTCCCATCTAATGTGGTCACTTCCTCCGTGTCATAACCTGCCCAAGCTTTGCTGACACCCATTCAGACATCTGCTGTTTCTCAGCCAGCACAGACAACTCAAATAATTGGTGATGATAAATAAGCCCATAGTACATCAGAAAGCGTGGATTATTTGTCCAAGGAACTTGCGTGGGCCATGAGTAACACAGATAGTGTGCAAAGACCATTTGCTCTTCCATTTGGTTCTGATTTGCCACTTGCCACACCCACCTCTAACCCGCAGGTCTTACAGATTGGTTCCTCAGTTGCAAGACCACGCTCGTCTGTGACCGCTATACCGAATCGGCCAATTACAGCTTCGCCTTCCTCACCATCATACTCAACCAGTGCTACTATGCACTCACTAGCACCTTCAAATAGTGCTACCATGTGCTCACCTGTTTCCTCGATCAACCCTACTACACGCGCACTGACACCCTCAACCATAACCAAAACGGACACACCATGCATGGTCACCCCCAACACGCATGCTGACAGTCTACTATTACCAAAACACGTGTGCACACACTCACACCCTTAGTCATCAACAAAACTTGCCCGCTGTTAACCCCAACCACTGCAAAATGTAGTTAAACTAGTAATTGAACTACATGTACTTTACCACTCCCCATCACTGCTTAGGATACAGATAGGCCAAGAGGATTTTAAAATATGAGTTAAAAAGGAAGCTTGCTGGCCATATTAAACAGTTGGCTGACCAATTCCATGATCTGAAAAGAAGGAGAATGTGCTGTTCAATTGAATTTGATAGAGGACTAGATCATTCAGATTTTTACATGAAAAAGTCAATTGGTCAGTTTACCCATGTGTGGCTCAACTTACTAAAAAGGATCAACCTTTTTTAGAAGTCATATTTTCATACCCCTTTTGTGCAGATGTCTTCTTATCATTTCAATCTGCAGTAAACATCCTGAAATAGATGCACTTGTTGTACTTCTGTCTAATTGTTCCTCACAGAGAGGTCATTTTATGTAAATACTGGCTCATCTTACCCCACTCTCCCCTATATAAGAAAAATATTTTTTGAGAAGAGCATTACATTATTTTATTTCCTCAAACAGACCCTATTTTCACGTAACTTGCATCAATGATACCACTTGCTATAATCTATAGGCTACTATGAATTTCAGTATTTATATCAGCTTAAAAAGGTGGGTAAACTCTATTTCAGTGTAATAAAAAGCTTGCACACCGACAAAATCTATTCAGATGCACAGATAGATAAATTATTCATATAATGGAAATAATTTGAATATGATAATAAATTATCTATTTTTGCATCTTAAAGGGATATTTCACTTTAGGAGAACTCAAAAATCAGCAGTCTCACCTCTATCTAAAGTCATCTACAAGTAAGCTAGTGACCACTGCTGTCCCTGTCGTCTGCTGTCAACACCACCAGTCCTCCCTGGTGTCAGGCTCCTCATTCACTTCCATTCATTTTGAGGACCAAGTCTAAATTTTATACTTCTGAATTATAAACAAATAATACAGCAACATTATTCTGTGTAATATATTTTTCTGAGTCAAAGGTACTTGTTTTTTTTGTTAATGTTTCACACCTCACTTGAGGTGTAGTTTGACCAACTGTACACTTCTCACAGAATGTTTAGAATCTTTCTTCCAGCAAGGCAGCACATAACCATGGGTAACCACTCCCCAAACATTCCATGCAAGGCAAACATACACACACACACTCGAACCTACAACAAATTGACCGGATTAGCTTTTATTTTTCAAAGGTAATAAATCTGTAAACACACAATGCCAATGTAAATCAAATGCCAAAACAAACGCATACCTTCGACTTAGAATTGTCTGTTTTATTGAAATCTGTACAGCTGTAGTTTGTTTATACTTCAGAAGTATTATAATTAGACTAGGTCCCCATAATGACTGGAAGTGAACAGAGCCAGACTGGGGACAATAATTCCTATGCTTTTTTTGTTGCTATGGTTTCTGGGTTGAACGACATGTTTCCTCGAAACGGTGTGCATTGTGCAACGGGCTTTGAGGTACGTTCTCTCGTTTGGTGGGTGTGTCAGAGGGGTTACCGAATCAGCAGTGACGCGTGTATAAACCCTGCCCTATTAAAAAGGCATTGCGCACAATGCATAGTTGCAAAGCTTGCGTAACACAACAGGGTGTTGAACACACCACCGTTTCCAATTAAATAAATGTTTTGCTCCGTTTTTTTCCAGGCTGAACGCAGCCCAGTTCTACTTTCTGTTTCCTTTTGTCACGGCCACATCACAGAGATAGTGTTGTCATTGTAACTTTAGTGAAACTATAACATTACTGAATGGAGGATAGGCAATGGCTGCTGAACAAGTCCTTCTGAATGTTATTTGCCAACACCAAGGAGCGTTAAATTAGGAAAACCTTGAAGACTTTGTGTCAGGCCTCGAATTAATTGATCACAATATAGACTCTGTTGTAGAAAATAGTGATTTATTCTCAGTTGTGGAACTCAATGGCAGAAAACGAGTTATTGCTAAAACAAAGGTGAGGCTTTGCTCTGCTTGCTGGTCAGGATAACTGTTTCAGTGTGTGATGTCAGTGAAATAATCAGCTCTGATTGGTCTACTTTTTTGGGGACAGACAAACAAACATACATACAAACATAAGGAAAGACAAACACTGTTATAGACTGATTCCAGCCCTTCTGTCTTATGCCATAAAAATGTACACAGGCAAAAGCCATCATTTTGCCACAAGACACCAATAAAAAAAAAATGCACACAGGCAAAAGCCATCTTTGAAAGTTAGCCTAGGCCAACTGTATGTCAAAGGTCTTAAAATAAAATGTGATCTTTGAGTTGTATGTAACTAAACACTTAACTAAGTCAAGGTAATTCTTATTTATAAACTGTCAACACAAAATGTAACCAGGTGTTATGCACACCCCGTTGCCATCTGACAACACTGATGCTTGAAAAGTGTCTGGGGCTTGTGTTTAACTGCTCTTCCACTCAGGGACGTAGAAGTGGGGGGAATAGTGGAACTGACTACCCAGGGCCCTGAGCTGGGGAGGACCTTCAGACGGTCTGGACTAAAAGACTTTTGAAGGTTTATACTAAAAGGTGTTTGTGAGTCATGGCTGGGGAGGGGAGGGAGGCCCCAAGACACATGAGGTCCATTTCAAAGGTTTATAGATGTGTGCTCGTGTCTCATCCTCGATTCCTCAGTGAAATGTCAAAGCGATGCGAGGAAGAGATGGAGGAAGTTAACTTGTTAGAAAGAATGGAAAGTCCTAATGCACTTGTGGGCCATTTTGAAGTGATGTTTGTGGGAGACGCTTTATGTATTTCACAGCCTACGTCGGAGAATTCATTATTGTGGGGGTGTAGTTCGGTAGTTCCTACGTGAAACTGCTCACAACAAGGTCTGTGGATTATCCTTAGTACTCGGGTCATGATTTCTCAAATGAGCCATTGCTTTCGAGTTTTTCCAAATGTATTTTTTGGGTGCTTTGAGCGCCACAAGCTGAGTGCCATTCAGCTCCATTGTATCGGAGTGACGGCAGATATATCTCTACGGCAGATATCTCCAAAATTAAGCAAATCACACCGAAATGATCTGGATGGATAGATAGCACTCCGGATAAGGGGGAAAATGTGTTGTTTTGTTTTTTTAATTTTGGGTGAACTGCCCCATTAAGTTGTATGAAATACTTGCCAGTAGTGTAGTCGAAGCAAAGCTATTCGCTTACTTACCGAGTCCAGTGGTCTGAGTTCTGGCAAGTATTTCATACAACGTAATGTCCAAAAATCCGAACTATCCCTTTAAGTCTTTGGAACGCACACATAATTTGCACAGGGACCATATTTTCTTACTACACCCCTGCTCCCACTACTGCATTACTTCACCTTGTCCATGGGGCAAATCACAAA
This sequence comes from Parasudis fraserbrunneri, assembly GCA_900302295.1. Lineage (NCBI taxonomy): Eukaryota > Metazoa > Chordata > Actinopteri > Aulopiformes > Chlorophthalmidae > Parasudis > Parasudis fraserbrunneri. The sequence goes on along the minus strand of OMKL01146952.1, from coordinate 4,916 downwards.
TAGTATTTATCTCACCCAATAAAATGTTTAAATGTCAAGGGACAGCAATTCAAAAATCATCAAACGTGTAGCTTTATTAATAAAATGTTGCACCTGCACTTTTATCTCCAAACATTCTTGATTTTTGCCGTCTGGTGCTTAGGCTACAACACTTGGGTTGCCAGGTTTTTGGAGATAAACGTTTTCTTTTTGAAGTCAACCATAATTAAAATTTTCCATTGAGGAAATTTGTCATAAATTATATAATGGGAATCCTTGTAAAACCAGGTGGAAAAGCGAGCACTTTTGAAAGATAGATAACGTCATTTCAATTTGCACGTACCTGGCAACCCAAATAATCGCACTGTGCAGTCTTCTGCTTGACCAGACAGAGGCAGACTCCCTGTTGGGATCTCTGGGCTAGCTAGCTTGCCGTCTAGATGGCTGTCAGAGAGGAGTAACTTGGCAAACAGCGTTACAAACATTAAAGGATCGTCTTATAATTGTCCCGAGACACTGGCACAATAAAATGGAGCAAGCATTTGAAGATATAGATTCGTCTGGGCGATGGCAAAACCTTTACAATGTAAGTCGGGACACGGGGCCTCTAGTGTGTTTCTATGACGATCGGTTGCAATCTAGCTAGCTAGCTGATGTTAGCTAACGTTACCTTAAGGTACCTAGAGAGCTCTGCACAAAGCAAGCTAGTTTGCTATTTTGAGCCGATTTGAGAACTTCCTTAATTGGCGAATAAGCTTCAACACTTTGTGTATTTGCTGATCATTTCGAGTCAGTATCATTGTGTCAGGGAAGCTAACTGTTAGTAAGTCAACTTAGCTAGCCATGACTTCCGTAGCTAACACGCTAAAACGTGCACCACCACTGCTGTCTGTACGGTAGCTTTAGTTAACTGGCTGCTTGCTAACACCAGCTAACGTCAAGTGCAGCTTCTGAGAACTCATCAAGACTTCCCGAGAAACGCGCATGTGATACCACCAGCAATCTATGAGGAGGCAAGGCAGCCTGAAGGCAGTACGTAGCTCTTAATGTGAATCCAGCATCCCAGTTAATAACGTTATAACGTTAGACAATTTATTCTGGGTTTTTCGTAGTTTACATTTCGCTTTATTTGAGCATCTATGTCTTCGAATATTTGCAAATCGCCAACACGGAGACATGTTCAGCCTAACTTAAGCTTCTATCTACGTTTCTGTTATTACACAACCAGTTTATGGATTTGAGGCGATTACAAATCCTGTCAGAGCAACCAGGCAAATTGTCTTCTCCCTGCCAGTGTCCTACCATTAGTCAGTAGCTAGAGCGTGAATGTCACACTTTTCTCAATTTGAACGGTTGCTACAAAGTATCCACTGACTGTGTTGCAGAGTATACACAAAACATGCAAGTGAGCTCTGTATACATGTGTATAAATATACACATTCCTTGTTGATGCACACAACCATGTGGGCATCTGTAAAGAAATGTGGCATAAATATTTGTATATCAATTAGACATTTCTGTATATTTGTGTAACGGTCATAATGTGAATCGAGTTGCCGTTGAATTTGGCATTTTTACTTGGATACCTATTTTGCTTCTGTTGTATGCTATCCATATTGTATTGAATATGACTTTGTTATATTTTGTATTTTTTATCTTACTTTTTTCATGTTCCTATTCATCTATTCTTGGTGCTAGCATTATCATTCATTGCCATGTGGTATTGCTGTCAACAATGCAAATTTCCCTCAGCAAAAATACATGTATTATTTAGCTTTTTGCTAAGTGTGACAATGCCAGACAGCATGTACAGATTGATTTTTACGTTTAAGCTGAATTATCAACATCAATTTTAAGTAAATTTTATAATGAAAAACCAGCAGTTAGGTCAACTTGTTCTGTGTCATGATTAATCGACTGAATCAAATAAATCAATAAAAATAAAAAAAATGACTGCATTGATCTAAACATTTCATTGGGCAGTTAAATGTGGCAGTTAAACATTCCAAAGCATCCAGTCTGATGGAAATTCAAAACGAGAATAATCATGCAGAAGCACAAAAAGACCCTGTTAAGGTGCATGCTTTAGTGTACATTCATGGGAAAAATAAAGCGCAAGTAACGCTAGTTATTAGCCGCACTAGTGTGATTAGATGTAGTGATGGCTGTATTACTCACTCTTTTACTGTAACAAGGCCGTTATTAGGCCTAACATGTTACTTCATTGAGTCAGGAATTGTATGGAAATGGACTCTCTTTGTCTCCCGGTTGCTTTTGAATCATCATCATCATCATCAGTTTAGGGTGGGAAATTTAACACCAGCCGAATGCTGGTAAATGTTTTTTGGTGGCTGCCAAGCTATTCTCGCTTCTCCACCTTTTTATGTGGAAGTACACCACATTACAGTCAACAGACCTTCTTCAGGGCGTTTTACAGAACTGTTGTTTGACATTCAACATGGTTTCAGCACAGGTGTGAACCGTTGATTGGGGAGGTATCCCACCCCCCTTTCCTCTATTTTTTTTCTTTTCATGTCAATCCACACAGTTCAGTTCCAAATCAAATCCTACATACAATATTGTAACAGTCATAGTATCGTAATACTAATTTCATAAAACAACAATAGAGATTGCATATCTAGCATACACCTTCGTGCAAAATATAGAAGGAAGGCTAGGTTTCACAGAGCATTTCGTATGCACAACATGACATTCGGTGATAATTCATCGTTCACCCTGGGTACCAAAGTTTCTCTCAAAATAAATATATTCTAGATTTTGTTTTTGTTTTTTTCACACGTTGCATTCACAGTCAATGGAAATGGGCCAAAAGGGGACAAGTGATTTTTGGTGGAAAATATGTTGTTATCCTATTAACAAACAATATATTTACAAAGTCATTGTCTAGGTTAACAAAAGTAACCATAAACTATAATGCAAAATCAGCACAGATCACATTGATCAATTACCATTCTCCTAATTTACATTCCACCGATGTCCAGTGTTTTTTATGGTGCTGTACCCTTTAAGCCCAGTGGGGAAGACATTTTTAATTAAAAATAAATAAATAAACAACTGTGAAAGGTCAATATAAGGTTAATTTAATAAAAAGATGCCAGTAAATTATTCTTGAGATCTATTATGATGTTGTAGAAGGCTTTCTTAAATCACAAATCGCTATACTGACTAGACCATGTGATCAAACTGCTAACTCTAAAAAGCCATCTTTTGAATGAGCTGGAAACATCATGAAATGTTGGCATGCTTTGTGTTTTTTTGCACGAATAAAAACATTCATAAGTATCAGTAACTATCCAAAGGAAAACTAGAAATATCATAAAAATGTGACATTTCAAGGGTCGGCTCAGTGCTGAAGTTTATTTTTGTAAACATTGTGATTAGACGTTACCAGAACGCCTGATGCATAACCATCTCTAATTGATCGATCGCATATCTGATTTTAGAATAAAATCACTCACTCATTCATTTATTGAGTAATTCACTCACACTTAGCCACTCTGCCCCTAGTGGCGGCTCAGGGGCATGGCGCTTTGTGTAAGACCAGTTCAATCTACGCGAGAATGCTTCGCATCCAAGACCCTGTGTGTCCTTGTTTGTTCAGCGTCAACGTTACGTTATCTGGTATTTGGGCTTAAATGCTACACTTAACCCTGATGGTTCACACCTGTGCTGAAACCTTATAGAATGTATTTAACATGTCAAACAACAACAGATCTGTAAAATGCCCTGAAGAAGGTCTGTAACTCGAAACATATTTCCACATACAGGTGAAGAAGCAAGAATATCAGTGTGCTCAAGTATTTTTTTTTTTCCATGGGTAATCTCGTATTGCCTGCTCTGATAACCTGGAATACATGAAGGTGTGAGAACGTTTAAAAGCATTGAAGTTTGTCTGCTCTACCAGCCACGTAACCAACTGTGATTTGAAGGTTCTGCTCTCTTATAAAGATCAAGTTCTTGAGTAGAGTGAAAGTGGCTGGTAAAGGTTGGGATTTACCAGCCAATGTGGCCTGTGGAAATAAAAGGTTAATATCTTACCAAGATCACCAGCATCTTGTGATTGTCAGTAAATTGCATTTGTCTTTTTGTCATCAACAGGAAATCCGTACCCAAGCCAATGAACATTCTTGCGAGGTGGCAAAACGCCCGGTCAATCGGAATCTGAACCGATACAGAGATGTCAGCCCATGTAAGTAATTAAAACATTTTCTTTTAAACCTTTATTTACCCAGGGTTGGTTCGATGACCACGGATGCTCATTTTCAGCAACGCCCTGCCTCACATTCACACAGTTACATACATTCACACCTGGGAGCTGCCCAGCACAACCACAGTCTGACACTGTTGGCCACTGAGCAACTCCACTGGGGCAGTTGGGGTTGAAGCAGATGGAAGTATAATAAACACATTAATTACTTGTAAGATTTTGAATGATAGATTTACCCCTTGATCGTTATTGACGTAAGACCTGTTTTGACCGTGTCATTTGTTTTTCCTCTTTTCTCAGATGATCACAGTCGGGTAAAGCTTCAGAACTCTGAAAATGACTACATCAATGCAAATTTAGTCATGATGGAGGAAGCCCAAAGAGTTTACATTCTGGCTCAGGTAATGCGTTGTATAGATGATGAGTAGAAAGCCTTAGCGTATAACCGGTTTAATTAGTAAACATAATGATGTGGCTTGTTGTATGGTTTTAACTTAAGACAATGTATTCTAATTTTGCCGGCGGAAGTCCTGGTACTTTTTTTTACCTATTACACCTGTTCCACCCTGATATTTACTAATCGTGTAGACGACAAGCATACGTTTTTCAGTTACGAGCGTGGATGTCATTCTGACATGATCACGCTACCTGGGTCGTTGGCTACCCCGAACCCCCTTTTATTTAACATGATTTTGTATTTTCCCCCCGT
>OMKL01146949.1:0-12883 GCA_900302295.1 Parasudis fraserbrunneri | reverse complement strand
TGATTATCAAAGTATAATTAAACAAAATGACTTGGTTAAAACTGTGCTGAAAACAGCATTACATATTTTCTTCCAGTGCTTGACAACATGGAGAGAGTTCAAGAGAAAGCTAAAGCCCGTCTGAAGAATAAGTTTACATGTATCTATGAAGACACAGCGACTGGTCCATCTTGCTTGGAAAAGGTCTACACACAACTGTACGTTAAACAAGACATTGGAGAAGAGGATTTGGATCTACACGAGATTCTACATGAGTTTAGAATTAAAGAGAGAAGATCATCACACACACCAGTCAGCAAGGGAAGACTGCAGGATGAACAGGTCGACTGCCTTGACGTGTTCAACCCCAAACCAGGAAAGAAAAGACCAATCAAAAAAGTGATGACAAAGGGCATCGCTGGAATTGGAAAGACTGTTGTTGTCCAGTGGTTCTCCCTCCAGTGGGCAGAGGGAAAATCCAACCAGCATATTGATTTCATCTTTGTGCTTCCTTTTCGGGAGCTGAACTTGCTCAGAGAGGGTGAGTACTCTCTGTTTGAACTTCTCTGTCACTTTGACCCTGATCTGAGAGAGATAGAAGATACACAGACACTTGTTGACAAGCAAGTGCTCTTCATCTTTGATGGTTTGGATGAACGTAGATTTCCATTGGATTTTGTTGGGGACAAGATTGTCGGTGATGTAGCTCAGACATCGACCGTGGATGTGCTGCTGACAAACCTCATCAAGGGGAACCTGTTTCCCAATGCTCTGCTCTGGATAACCTCCCGACCTGCAGCAGCCAATCAGATCCCTTCTCAATACATCGACCAGGTGACAGAAATTCATGGCTTCACTGACCAACAGAAGGAAGAGTACTTCAGGAAGAGATTCAGTGATGAAAATCAGGCCAAAGAAATCATCTCTCGCATCAAAGGAATGATAAGTTTCTCCTTCATGAGCCACATACCAATCTTCTGTTGGATCATTGCTGAGGTGTTTAAGAAAGGAGAGGATGACCAGAAGAGAGGAAACATCACAACTATGACTGAGTTGTACATTCAATATTTGCTGATTCAAACACAAAGGGCAGTAAAGAAATACGAGGAGAACAGGACAGAAGAGATGGATCTAAAGGAGATTTCCGAATCCAGGACTTTTGCCACGTTTCTTAAACTGGCCCAGTTGGCATTTGAACAGCTGGAGAAAGGGAATATCATATTCTACGAAGAGGACCTGAGACAATGTGGCATTGATGTTGCCAAAGCATCAGTGTTTTGTGGACTGTGCTCAGAAATGCTGAAGCAAGAGTGCGGTCTCTATGAGAGAAAGATGTTCAGCTTTGTGCACCTGAGCTTTCAGGAGTTCCTTGCCGCTGTTTACATGTTCCACTGCTGTGTGACCAAGAACACTGGTGCTCTGAAGTCTGTCCTGGAGAACGTGTCTGCAGATATGCCCTGCCATGAACTTATGAAGAGGGTTGTGGATAAAGCCTTACAAAGTAAGAACGGACAGCTGGACATGTTCCTCTGCTTCTTTCTCGGCATCTCTCTGGAGTCCAATCAGACTCTCCTACAAGGCTTTCTGCCACAGACGGAGAACAGCTCTGAGACGGCTGAGGAGATGAGGAGATACCTCAGAAATCCACATGTAGATAACATCTCACCTGAGAGGCAAATCAATATTTTCCTCTGCAAGTATGAGATGAAAGCACAGAGAGTTCAGAGTGAAATCCAAACATTCCTTAACTCTGGAATAGGTCTGTCACCCATTTACTGTTCAGTACTGTCCTCCATGTTGCTGATGTCAGAGGAGCTGTTGGATGAGATCAACCTGGTAAACTGTAAAACAACAACAAAGGGGTTTGAGAGGCTTCTGCCAGCTGTAAAGAACTACAGAAAGGCAAAGTAAGTATCAATGGGAGGTAACACTTATTTGAACGTTTTTAACACATCCATAACATCTCAATAAGATGCACAATTGTACTCGTTACAGCCGGCACTTGTCATTTGTGGCACAGACAAATAAGGATAAGACAAGACAAGATTAAATCAGATAACAACTTTATTAATATCTTTGGAAGTTGGGCAAATAATTTAAATAATGTCAAAATAAAAGTCTATATGACCAATATTGTTTATCATAATCATCGTTATTATTACAATATAGAATAAGATAATAACTGTATTTATCTCTTTGGAAGTTAGGAAAATAATGTAAATAATGTCAAAATAGTTTGTAGACACAATGACTGTAAGCAGGGTGATTTCAGAAGAACATGGAAATAATTTTGGTTCATAACTGTGAACAGTGCAATAAAAGGAATCTCTTTTGGGTGTTAAAACTCCATTTCATGAGTCCATGAATTCAACACTCATTTTACTCTATAGAGGCCTTGTACAGAATGTTTGTGTAGTTATTCTTCTTCCAACATGGCTGCCTGTAACCACTGGTAACCACTTTTGAAAGAAAATGCCTAATATTTGTACAGTAGAAGAGTAGGTAAAGCATGGTATTACTGTTCCAATGCAACTTGTTTACAAGATCCAGTAATAAAACACAAATGTAAAACATTTGTGATATATTCCTCATATATCACACATAGCAACTGTTGTCCTTTCCTTTCCTGGAAAAGGAAAATCCTTTTTTGAACAAGGTAAATTATTTTTTGAAAAGGTAAATTATTTTTTTAATAAGATAAATCCTTACCAACGTGGAGGAAAAAAGGGGCATTCCAAACATTCTGAGCAAAGCCCTATTAGTGCGAGTTTTGCCTTTTGATGATTTCACAGATTAAAACCTTGTTTCTCTAATTTCCACAAGCTTTGGGAGAGTGTTGATTAAAATAATAATCATACGTCTAATGGCATATGAGTAAGATGCTTATTATATTTCAGGATGGATGCTTGCTTATGGATAAAGCCAGTACCATTGAATTACTGTTGGCTGGGAAATCACTTAATCTATTCAGAGATTAGGATACAATTGCTCTATTGGTATTGATCAGGTGGACTTTTATTTTGAAATTGCTGCTCAGTAAACTGGCACATCATTCCACGCTATGTCTCAAATTACATAATGAAAACTCTTAGAAAACTGTCTTAAGGTTTGAATCACTATTTATAAGGGTATCAACTCTATGTTCCCTTAGCCCAGCGTTCCCTGGTCCATGCCTCATCTATTTGCTTTATTCACATGCTTGCGATGTTACAGTTATGAAAATTATTGTCATCTTTTATATTTTTGAATTGAATTGAAATACTTTATTATCCCGTGGGGAAATTCGGTTTAATAATACTAGTACCACTGTTACTACTACTTCTATTAATAATAATAATAATAATAATAATAATAATAATAGTTAAGTTTTATACTTGAATGTATATTTTTGAATGAAGTTCTCAACAAACTTAATATGGGAGTCAGTACACTTCCTGAGGGCATCTCCTGGTTTTTCCATCCCAGTCTAGTTTTTTTCATTTAAGATGCTGGTAATGTAAATAAAGCCAATAGCTTTGTGTCCTCATCTTTACTGTATGAATTTAATTCTCAGCTTGCAAAGATAAGAGTTCCAAAGCTTGCTGGGTGCTTACTTCATGTTTATTTATTTAAAAAAATTTTTTTAAATGTGCCATTACAGACTGAAGACTGACTTTCTGGCCTCCATTGTTCAGTCAGAAGACTCCTCTCTGAGAGAGCTGCACCTGGTGCATGGCTCTAGAAGGCACAAGAAGGATCCCCTTAGACCTGTCCTTGCTGCTCTTAAAAGTCCTGGCTGTAAACTGGAGACACTGAGGTCAGATGGAAATCAGAGATTCATCATAATTACTGTTAGACTTCATCTGATTCACATTACACACAGTGCTTTATGAGTGATGCACCAGCCTGTTTCTACAGATTGTCCGGGTATCCTCTCGGCCATAAGGAATATGAGGCACTGGCTTCTATCATCCAATCAACACACTCTCCTCTGAGAGAGCTGGACTTGAGATACTGCCACCCATTTAGTGACCAATGTCATCAGGAGAGCATTGATGATGATGATGAGGATGATGATGATGATGATGATGGTGATGATGACGACAGCATAGTGATTGTACTCCCTGTTGCACTGAAAGATCCAACCTGTAAACTGGAGAAATTCAAGTAAGTGTCTTCGGTGTTTGTGTGTTTTATCTTCTCAGTTGTTTTTTCCTCACATATTACCCAACATTTAAAGGTCCCATATTATGAAAAACTCACCTTTTCTGTGCTTGTGCTCATACATTTGGGTCTCTGATGGGCCTACTAACCAAGGGACTATATAAACTACTAACCATAGGACTATATAAACTACTAACACACAAACTGTGAAATAAGACATCCCAGACAGATTTTTCTGGGCTGCCTCGGTCAGAAAACATCTTATTCAACAAGCCATTCAGATTCGCCTCCCCCTCCTACGTAAAATGGGGACTCCTCATCCTTGACTCGTGTGTGTGTGTGTGTGTGTGTGTGTGTGTGTGTGTGTGTGTGTGTGTGTGTGAACTTGTCAACATTCTCTCAATCTTCGGGCTAACACAGCTGCGGTCAAATCCATCCTTGGGACTGTCACTTGTTTCAAGAGTGATGAAAGCCAGGTGTGTTTTGTCTTCAGCATTTGTCACCTGCAGGTAAGTTACAGTACTGTAGCCTGTCTCGCTTGCATCGCAGAAGTCTCCTTTGGTTCGATACATCTGTCGATGCTGAAGTTCTCCATCTGCTGTTGTACACTGAACCACATCTGCCACAAGCGATTATAAACATCTGGAATCTTGTCATCCCATCCGAGGTTCAACTCGCAAAGTTCTTGAAGAATGTGTTTTGCAGTGAAAATGAAAGGAGCAAGAAATCCAAGTGGGTCGTATAGTGAACATACAGTAGTGAGAATGCCTCTTCTTCAACAGCTCTGCTGTTGCTGATCCATTGGGGTGATCCATTGAGGTGGCGTGCACCATGATGTACCACACCTTTCCCTCTCCTTGAATTAGCCGGGTTTGTGGCACAGCTTCATCATGTCCTTTTTCCATCATGTTTTCAGTACATTCACTGTATTCTGTCTGAACTGTTGTGTCTTTGCTGAACTTCCTCTTCAAGGACAAGGCTCACTGCTGTGCCAGATTGTGGTTGTCTTTGCTGAACTTCCTCTTCAAGGACAAGGCTCACTGCTCTGCCAGATTGTAGTTGTTCAGCATGGAGGGATCACATTTCTTAAATGGAAGTTGCAGCTGGTAATGGCCGTCCTTCAGCTTAGCAGAGCTAGACATCATATGCTAGACATAACTCTTGTCCAGCACGGACATTTCTGCCTTCTCTTCATGGCCCTTTTCGGGAAAGTCCTGGTTGAACTGCTGTGTTAAAAGCTCTTTCAAGTTGTCCAAGTTCACTACAGAAATCCGGTCACTGAAGATGTGGCTCGGCTGATCTTCATGCTGCTGCCTTGCAGTAGTCCATTAACTACCCACCCAAGTCTTTGTGGCAAAGCTGCTCTTGCTGTATGGTTGCCTAGACTTGAAGCCACTAGCTCTGGTGTTTCCCGTTTTGTCCTCCTTTGATGAGTCTGGTACAACATCTTGCATGTTTCCAAAGAGAGGGTCAGCTGCAATGTTTGCTTGTTTCTCAATTAAGTCTACTAACTGTTTCAACTTGGCTCTTTGAGTGGTGCTTTCACAGTAATCATAAGCAACACTTCTCCATTTCTCTCGAAGTTTGAAGGGAATTTTAGAAATGACCATTTTCATGTGTGAAGGATTGTTCATGTATTCGAGCGCATCGATGTCCATCATTGCATTATGACAAGCCCTCAAAAACAGTGCATACTCCTGAAGTGACTTTCTTTCTTCCGTTTTGAGAATGGCCCAGTTCAGTGCCTTTTCTTGGTATGCTGAAGCGATAAGTATATTGTTGCCAAAGTGTTTGTGCAATAATGTCTTTGATTCTTTGTATCCATGGTCCATATTGCAGACAGCTTCTGACAAGTGCTTTAGTCAAGTCAGGTTGAACATCTGTAAACTGTTCAAGAAAGAACAACCTATCGCGATCGTTGCTAGTTTTGTCTTCAATGCAGTCTTCAAGGCTATGGATGAAAGTCATGTAGTCCAGTGGGTTACCCTTAAAGACAGGAATTTCTCTGGATGGGAGCGTTGAGAGTCGAGAGTTGAGAGTTATTTCATTTCGTCTTTGCATGATTGTTAGCATATCAACGTTTTTATGAACTTGAACACTTTGAACAACTTTGCGGACAGAAGAATGTTCTTTGTCTGTAGAGGAAACCTGCTGCTTAGTCTCTGTGGCTCTGGGTCTCACTTGCAACTGTTGGCCACTAGGGTTTCTTGAACTTTGGTGAGCAGTATTACTGATTTTCTGCATTGCACCACTCTCTTCCTCAACATAGTCAACATCACTATCTTCATCAAAATGTCTAGATAAGATTTCCAAACACTTGTAATAGCTTTGAACACTTCTGGCTTCTTCCAGTGTTTCCAGTATGTTGATTTTTGCATTTGCTTCAGCAATTTCAGTCTGCAGGGCCAATGCTTCTTTCTTGGCTTGCAATTCAGCTTCTTCCATTTCTAGGGCATGTTTTTCTTCTAAAGCTGAACCTTCCCCCGAGCAGATGAGGCATTTGAGGACCTGTTTTTACGGCTACGACTACAGTACCTGCACAACCAACCTTGCTTATTATACCCATAGAAATAACAGATATATTATCCTCTGTCATTTCTTCAATAGGATGTGGAGGATCTTGGATGAATGTAGCTGGCTTTACGAGCCATTCCTTGATTGTTTCTCGAAGCCTTTTATGTTGTGCAATTTTAGGTAAATACCAATTATTGTGGTCTGTCTCTTTAAGATCTGAAGGCATCAGTGTATGGACAGAGCACTGTATGTCTGAGAAATCCTTTATGAGATCACTGAGAATGACATGCAATTGGTGGATGATTTAAATATTATCATACTTACCCATGAGCGATTCTATTTGATTTCGTTTGACTTCAGTTTATTTCAGTTTGGCTTTTCTTGCTTTAATTTGTTGTTCCAGTTTAGCTGATAAAGCCTTTGTAGTCAGCTTGATTTTTCTTTCATCAGCTTTTTCAGACACATCTTCGTCATTTACGTTGTCCTGTGATTTTCCTTTAACGGGTGCTTTTGCAGCTCCGTTAGCGTCAGATCCGTTTCCATTTTTGAAAGACATATTTTCAAAGGTATGAATAAAGCTCGCCACATCAGCACATAACCCACGAATTTCAACAGCAGACAAAAAGGAATCACTCACAACAACGGGGATAAATATCCACAACAATATACGGCGATATATATGCTAATTATCAGCGACAAGTAGCAACCACTTCAACAATGTGCACTTCAAAAGTAAGACTTGATAACCCACGGCTTATTCAACACAAACAAATCAAATATGTGCACAGATAACTGCGACATCCACAAAGCATACGGAGAACTCCGTTCCACTATAAACGATGACAGTTTCAAAACGAGTGGAGCACAATCCATATAATGTCTGTATGAACTCGAGCAAGTCCGCCGAGGCAAGGGTCATCCAACAATGACTCATCCAGTCCAGTCGAATCCATACGATGTCCGTAGATCTGACAGTTTTCTGCTTTTGTTATGGCTTTCAGTTTGCAAATTCTATTTCAGCCATGTAAGACGCCTTCGGGACAGTTCTACATGTTTCAATTCACACACATCCTTTTTTGCCTTGTTCTCACGTTTGCAGTGGTCTTGATAGCTGATTTTCGGAAGTTCCGTGAAGCAAGTTATTGTCGGCTTGTTTGTGTGTAGAATACGAGTGTGCATGCGGTGTGCAGTGCCATGGCCTTCAATCAAATCAAACAAAAGGCTACGATGCATGCATCAAAATAATGAAACGTACCAAACCTCAAACCAAAAATAGCCTATAATCTAAATGAAATAACTTTAGGCTGGTATTTCTTTCGATGTTTCAAATTCAAAGCCAGTGTGAAGCGTTGAAACAGAGTAGAAAACTATGTCGGCAGCGTCTTCTCAGTTCAAACGCACACCTGCTCTAATCACTGGCATCGCAGCCCCGCGTCATTATTCAGGTAGCCACTAAGGGGCGCCATTTACCTATTTACAATAACTCATAAGGGATTTGGCTCCAACAGACATGTTTTAGGGACCTCGAAAACCTATATTAACTTGTTGAAAAGGAGTATAATATGGGACCTTTAACAATGTATTTTTGTCTCTTTCAGGATGATTGGTTGTCTCCTACCAAGTAAACGCTGTGAGATGTTTGCCTCAGTTCTCAGTTCAAACTCCCACCTGAGAGAGCTGGATCTGAGTCACAATGACCTGCAGGATTCAGGAGTGAAGCGTCTCTCTGCTGGACTGGGGAATCCTAACTGTAGACTGGAGATACTAAGGTAATTATAATGTTATTATGATTAGTATTATTATTACTACTATAATAACAACAGTAATAATAATAATAATAAAAATGACAATTAATAATAATAAGTAGAAGAATGTGCTCAGTAGATCACAAATCTCTGCCAGGCAGCATGCGTTAAGAATACTAATCTATCTACTACTATCTAATCTATTCAGTTTCCTCTGTAATACATCTGCTACTATTTTTGTCAACTGGAATGTGAACTTCTACCTAAAGCCATGAAAGACAAGCACTGAGTCTGATTACCAGGAGAACCCTCTTGTGTTCAAAAGTTAATAGTGAATGTTATCTAATAGACTTTGACTTGAGGACTTTTATTGTGAAAATTTCCGAGCAGAGGTCCAAACGATACTGCTGCTCACTTGACTTAAGGGAACTATTAAACGTTTCAAATGTGCACATTAGGTTTTTAAATCATAATGTCCATTAAGTTTTGAAAACAGCCGTGCTTATGTTCAGAGCTCAGTGGTTCGGTTTCTAAATCATAATGTCCATTTCTCCACAGACTGTCAGGCTGTAGAATCACAGAGGCAGGATGTGCTTCTCTGGCCTCGGCTCTGACCTCCAACCCCTCCCATCTGAGACAGCTGGACCTGAGCTTCAACCACCCAGGAGACTCAGGGATAAAGCTGCTCTCTGACAGACTGGTGGACCCAAACTGCAGACTGGAGAAACTCAAGTTAGTGCAGTGCACATACTGTTGTAGATAGAGCATTGTTACTTAGATCAATCTATTAATGTAGTTACTCCTCAGACCACTTTTCATAGCCAAGCTAAGGACCCTGATTCACCACCTGTTCCTCTCTCTCTCTTCTCTCTCTCTCTCTGTCTCTCTCTCACAGTGTTGACCATGATGAGGATCACTGGATCAACCCACAGCTGTTGAAGAAGTGTAAGGATTTGATGACATCGTTTTACTGGTCAAAATGTTAAATTGGTATAACAGAACAAATGTTACAACAAGGATAATATGTGGTAGAATTCATACATGGATTACTCTCCAACTGCCCCTAAACGCCCTACACACACACACACACACACACATTCAGAATATGTGACAAAGATTCAGTGACTGGATTATGATCATGGTGCAGACAACGAGGAGAAAACGCGTTAGGATGCCGGAGAGAAAAATTGTCTAGTTGGAAGGACTTGTAATCGAGTCTTAACTGTATTCGTCTCGCAAGCCAGGCGAATCTTGAATGATTTCACAACGCAAGATAGGTCTGGCCTCCCTCTCATTGAAAGCGCTTTGTGGGGCCAAAATAGTTTCAGTCCAGTCAGCTTTGGATGCTGATTCGGGTCTGTTGATGCAGGCGATATGCAGCCATTGCTAGAGGCAACAGTGCATCAAAATAATACATTCTGAGAAATCGCAAGCTTGCGCATCTTACCGTACGTAGTCCCATTATATGACAATCTATAAATCAACCTGGCATCAATTTCTGACAAACCAGCCTAGGCTATCAACACACAGCCACGTGTTGTCTGTCCACAGTGCGTAAAGCAACACAATCGCGGTCCCATGGCATTATGGGCTGGGCAGATAAAAGTGAGTTGAGGTGCGGGGATCTCCGACCCAGTGCCCGGTGCCTTTCCAATGGTTTGACAAGAGATTCTGACAAGATCATTCATGCTCTGTCTTCATAGTCTTTTCAGAGTTGAACAGGTATGGTTTGAAGGCTTAAAGCTTAGCCCATTTGTTCTTTAATATTTACAGTATTAGTCTTTATTCACGTACTCGCGTCAGAAACATTCTGTCCATTAGGGAAGTTTTAAGCTTATTCATTTACAGTCTATTGTTTAAAATGGTGGGAGATGCTTTTGTTTTTAGTGCCTCATTTTTACGCACGCACACACACACACACACACACACACACACACTTCTGATCAATTATCATCTCTTTTTTAGACACCTGTCAACTCACAATGAATCCCAACACGGCACATAAAAGACTCTTACTGTCTGAGGGGAACAGAAGAGCGGACTGGGTGCAAGAGGAACAGCCATATCCTGATCACCCAGAGAGATTCGATTCCTATTATCAAGTGCTGTGTCGAGAGGGTCTGACTGGACGCTGCTACTGGGAGGTGGAGAGCAGAGGATATCAATCTGTGGGAGTGGCCTACGAGAGTATCAGAGGGAAAGGACGGCGTGACCAACAGATCGGGTCCAACGACAAGTCCTGGTGCTGTAAACACTCCGACGGGCGCTTTTCTGATCATTTCTTCCCCCTACACGACGGGGAAGGGGATCCTATACATGTCCCCGTCCTCAAGGATCCAGCTCAACCCCACACAGACCAGGCCAGGGGGGACGGACTCCAGAGACTTGGGGTGTATCTGGACTGGCCTGCTGGCGTTCTGTCCTTCTACAGGGTCTCCTCTGACACAATGACTCACCTGTATACGTTCGACACCACGTTCACGGAGCCCCTCTACCCAGGGTTTTGCATTAACGGTGGAAAGTTACCCTCTTTGACTTTGTGCAGGATACATGAGTTCTGTATTAATGAAGTGAGTATTTTATTTGGAAACTTCATAGTAAAAGCTGACCCACGTAGAATGTTCATATAAATATGTTATTGTCAAATTAATTTTGATAGAGTGGATTAATTACCATGAAGAAATACACGCATTACTGCGAATATCACAAACCTTAATCTGTTGCTTTCATTTAGATGTCTCCAGGTACGATCTCCCGTGCCATCATATGAAATTCCTTAAACCTGCACTATGTACACTTTTTCATGCAATAACATTGTTTCTTTAGCAAGTTAAATCACGTAGTTGGGCAGAACTAGAGAAAACCCTCAGAAACAATGAAATTGCTCATACAAGCTTTTCTGGTGGGGCACGACCAGTGTTGTGAAATCCATAAAAGGTTACAGGCTAATTTCTAGAGCATGAAATATGAATGACACAAATGTCAGCAGTGCTCAAAGTTACCTCGCTTAAAGAAACGTCTGTTGCCATTTTCTCTTATCCCCCATGTTTAAACAAGGAGCACTTACCTCGTATGGCCACAGGGTAGCAGTCTTCCATTGTGCAGCACTAAGGGCCTTATTGTCCTGAAGCTAGATGCAAACGGCTTAAGATCAGAGGGCTTGTGCACATGGGTGTGTCCCAACTTATTTTTTGGGGTAATTTGGTGAGCAGAGATGCAGGCACATCCGTGGCACAGCGCAGCACAGGGTTGGAGTAGGAGGAATACATTATTAGCAGGTGGAGTTGGGACTGGTCTCAATTAAAATTGCTGATCCCTGAGAAATGACAGGCATTTAACAGGGAGAAATAAAAAAAACGCCTGGTGACGTAGTGTGGAAGTTACAAACTGTAACCCCAAAGGGGAGAACCCAGACATTTGAGTGCAGAAAACACGCATGAAAAACAAACCCCACTGGGGAAAAAGGAATGGGTCCCACACCCCCTGTTTTCTTGGGAACCAAGAAATATCAGAAGTAAATGCCCTCCATCATATCCTGTGGAGGGACGATGGAAATGACCTGTTTGGATAGCAGCGTCTGAATCTCGGGTAGGGAGGGATGCCGCTGCAGTTGTGTCTGACAGTACAGTTTGATTCACACCTGAGAACAGGGGGATGGGGGGGGGCTATGAACTGCAGGGGATGCCCCGGCCTCAGTGTTCTGTCTAACCATTCTGACAGGTGGCACTTCCCTCGCCATGCTGTGTAGAACTCGGTTAGCGGGCGAGCCTCAAGTTGAGGCAAGCCTGCTATGGACTCGTTGAAAGACGCGTGGGTCCCTACCGCCGTGAGCGGGGTCTGAACCGGCATCACCCGCGGAGGACCGGGATGAAAAGGGAGGGTAGATTAGCGGAGAAGCCGTGTGAACCACTTCACTGTGGGCACAGGCATGATCCACCCCACGGTAATAAGCCCCGCCTCCTCGGGAAGACTTGAGTGCGGACCGCGTTGCGTGAATGTGACATCAGCGAGCGAGACAAGACTCATAGCGCTCGTCTCGCCGTGGCAGAGAGTCCGCAACCTGACTGAGGACCACAGACCGTGAGAAGCTAGAGCTAACCACAGGGGGGGCGTGGCTTGCATGAGAACCGTGTTGGGTGAACCGTATGCAAACCCAAGGGGAGACTGACCGGCACAGCGAGAGCCGAGGCTGCGCTGAGACTCAGATTGGCGCCACGGGTAGAGCTTACATAAACCTGGGACGGTGAGAGAGCCGGGAGGAGGAAACGTCCGAACCGTGTCGGTGTTTAGAGGTGACTGTTGCCTCTGGGGCAGAGGAAGGAGTATGATTACGTTGTTGATAGGAAATCGATTTTTTTCCCGGAAAATGTCAATCGCATTCGGTCGAACGCTCCTTTTTTTGTTCATTAATATAAACATCATCAACAACTATTGAACACATTGTTGGGAGCACGGGGCGCGAACCTGGCTCCCACAGACTGCCGGGTTGCTTGCCAGAGCTT